>JAXGGA010004162.1:0-91900 GCA_038373865.1 Uloborus plumipes | reverse complement strand
TTAGCTGATTTTAAGCTGTAATTTCGCAAAATCCTGAGTAGATTTTTAAAAACCGAGTTGATATTTAGGGGTTTGAAGTAATAGACTATTGAAATTAATCAACAGTTCGCGATTACCCGACCCATGCAGATTCCTCATTTAGACTTTTAAAGAAATTGAATTGCTCCAAATGGTGATGTATTTTTTTTCTTCCTACGTTCACTAGAAACCTTTTTACGGTCGTAAACTCGCAAAATTCAAAACCATGGATAAAACATTAAATAACTTTTTCTAAATTAAATTTTAAAAATCGGACTTCAAGTTACAACATCTGACCTTTTAGACACTTTGTTGACCAAGTTTCATAGCTGTACGCTGGGTAGCTTTGCTGTACAACGCCCAAACGCACAAAAGGATATTCCCTTAGAAGAGCGAAAATTCCAAAATACTTTTGGCCAGGATTTTCAGTCAAATACTCCACTGTGCAACGGGCTGAATTTTGAATCGAGTTCGGAAGGCACGTTGAGTGGCGACCACCGAAAGATTATTTGAAAAGTAAGATTCGGCGGCGAACGCTCGTTGCTCCTTTGTCCAACGCAAGACGACAACTAAACTATGAGATAACAAAACTTCAGGACCCTCTCTTTAAAATGAGACTCTTCCCACTCCTTGCTAATTAGCATCCAATTAAAATCAGTAAGTTTCTCTGTCGCACCCTGTAAAATCAATCGCACTGGAGTCAAGTATTTCCAAACATTACACGTAAAATAAGTCCCATCATTAGTTTATATCCTTGTGACTACATTGGTGAAAACATCTATACAGGCTTCTTCATTACTCAAAACATCAATGGTAAAGATTTGCCCGCTAGAGAGCGCTGAACAACGACCTCCCAAATGTTTGTTTACATTTATTAGCATGTTGTTTCCGCTGTAAAAAGTGACGTTTATCCTATCTTTTAGGGTTAAAAAATATTGATGTAGTTAACTGAAGTGGAGTACAGAGTGAATTGATGCCGAAGGCCCTCTTAGTACTGCTTTTTAGGGGAAATAAATTCCCTTTTCAGGTAAAGTTGGTCGCAACTCATGATTCAGTCATACGACATTCATTCATTGTTTACTTTCTTCGAATTAGCAACATATAGCAATGGCGTTCAATTTTGACATCTCTGCATTAATAAAATATACGCTTTTCTTCGCAGCCGATAAATAAAAATGTAGCAATGAAATAATATTGTTCTATTTACTATTTTGTTTCATTACTGTTGCTCACACGATCTTAATTGCTACGCAAAAGCTCAGATGTTCATTTTGATAGCGTTGACCCATCAGAGCGATAAATGGCGAATCTATTCGTAGAGACATTTCATTTTGATGCCTCAGAATGAAATGTACACTAATGAAGCGATGGTGTTCAACGGAAAGACGATTGACAACAAAACATATTAATTTCTTTAGTAAAAACGAAATGAGCATATATAATCGTTTGGTACTAAAGAGCAATACAAGTACGAAAAAAATAAACAAAACTACAATATTACGACGACCAACTGTAAAATTTTGTTTTCATTTACACAACATTAAAAGGTAATGTTCTTTTTATGTTAAATTTCACACATTGATAATATTTCGATAATTGGGAATCTGCTGTGGTTGCCAAATTTTTGGCGATAATTACTTTATTTTGTTGCTCTTTAGTTTATGTTTGCGAAGGAAGTATTTCCCTCGCTCATAAATTGGACACAAAGATTTAACGCCAATAGTGAAAGATAACCAGACTTCCAATCACCGAAATCTTCCCTTTTTAGCCTACTTTCCCGTTAAAAATAAAAGAAAGACGAAAAAAGTATTAAAAGTAGCTTAATGCATCGAAAAAATATCGCCAAGTCCAAAAAATATCGCCAAGTTGAAAAAAATATCGCCAAGTCCAAAAAATATCACCAAGTTAAAAAAATAAAAAAGTAAAATGAATATCGAAAAATTAAAAATTTGAAAGTAGGGTATTGAGATGGGGAATTTGTGTGTCGGTCGGTCGGTCTGTCGGTCGATCGGTCTGTCTGTCCCCCCCTAATAACTTTTGAATGAACATTCCGATTTGGACAAACTTTTTTTTTGTTGGAAAGATGTCGGCTCATTCCCATATTTGATTTTTCGATTTGAACAATTTTTGGTTCAACTTTGAACCGTTCAAATAACCTGTGCCGCGATGCTAACTTTTGAGTGAACAGTCCGATTTGAACAAACTTTTTTTTTGTTCGAAAGATCTTATCAAGGACTACTTCATTCCTGTGATTTCGACAATTTCCGATTTCATCGACACAATTTTTCATTCAACATTGAACCGCTCAAGCAAGCTGTCACCCCTAATAACTTTTGAGTAAACAGTCCGAAAAAAATGACTGACTGTGCAGACGATTTTTTGTTTATTTATTCATTTGTTTTATTGAATTTATTATTATTATTATTATTATTTTTGGCAGACGATTTTTTTTTGTAACAAAAATGTTTCATTCACTAGGGCATTTTATTCTTAATTTATATTTAACAACTGGCAACGGATTAAAAGTGAAATTCGAGACATTTTATCAACGGACGAGTTTTTTTTTTTCTTTTTTTTTTTCTTTCTTTGATAAAATGTGTTTTGATGTACTTTGTACTTTTAATTTTTTTTTGAAAACAATTGAGGAATTTTTCTACGGAAGAACTGTAACAGTTACATTCTTTAAAAGGTGCGACAAAACTTTATTTATTCATTTATTTACTTTTTATGTGTCTATTTCATCTGATGAGAGAGGTATATTTTGCTTTTAAAGGTATGTTTGACATAATTTTTAGTCTTAGATAATCAAGAGAATAATGATCAGATGCTAGAATGCCGATGTCGATGTACGGGAAAGTAGGCTCGTTTAGTTCTTGACAGAACTTCTTGTTTGTTTTTAATTGCACACATACGTTTAATACTTGAAAGTAAAATAATGGGCCAACTGAAAAAAAGCTGCGAAATAATGTGAGAATTCTTATTAAAAAACTCGCCAAATCAACTTCAAAAGCTCCATTAGCATGTAACATAATAAGTTTAATAAATATATCGAGCCATTATTATCATTGAAATTTAAATTAAAATGCAAAATAAGAGAAAAGAAGACGATGCAAGCTTAAAATTTTAATCTTCGCTTAGGTGGTAAGAAAATACATCGCCAAGTTAAAAAACGTACCTATAACTGAAACGTACATACTACCAAAGATCTCGGTTATTGAAATATTCTCAAAAGCTTTACGGAGAACTTCCATTAAAATGTAAAAAAATCGCCAAATAAATTAATTTGACCATCTAAACTCATCAAAAGTTTTGATGGAACTATCGTTCCAAAATCGCCATTTATCGCTCTGCGGTGCCAGTGTCGTTTCATAGTTAATTAATAATTAGAATCAATTAAAATGAAAAATAATTCACTAACTAATTAAAATAAGCCGTTAAAATGCAGAATAAACCAACAAATCGAACGAGCTATTAAATAACGTTAAAATACACTAAAATAGAATTGAATGCCAAATTGTAAAATGGTCGCCAACAAATTAACTTTTAATTTTGTCTTTTATTATTTGATTTGTAGAAATGTTAGTTACCATAAAATTCGATAGATGTCGCTGGAAAAGGACGTCCGTTTTTATCCCAAGGATTTTGATCAAATGAAGAAGCCTGTATAAAACGCTATCTAGTGTAGCCTTGACCTAACTTAGAAATTTTTTGACTATAAACATTTTCTGTTCTTTAACTGTTGCCAAAATCAATTATCTTTTTATTTAGTCTCGTTAGCGATTATTGGCACAGATGAATCTAAAAATCCTAAGAAAGCAATAAATTTCATACTTACTCCAGAGAAGCCTTGGTTTACATTTTCATTATAATCAACATTAATATTTTTGTTACCAGGCAACAAATTTTTGCAACAATGGACTGAAAATTTAATCATTTAATGGGAAACTATATGAAATTTACTATTTTCCATAATAACTTTTTAAAACTAAGCTTTTTAGAAATAAATTATAGCTTATCCTGCTCCCTGTTACTGCAGCTATCTACGGCGAAAAAATGGTTAAAATCGGTCCAGTAGTTTTGAAGTTTACCCCGGACATACGCATACAAAAGTAGTCTTTTATGTATATAGATCAACCCTATCATATTCTTTGAAATTGGAATTGGTGATGGGCAACTTCTAAGGCTCGTTGATTTCACATGGAATAATCCTATAAATATATTTCATCCTCAGTGCAAGAAGACCACAACTTAAAATTGACTACTTTCTCAAGAGATGCATTTTAATATTTTAAACAAAATCTTAAAAATTCAACTTTCGCGTTAATGTACATTTATTCGAGGGTAAATAATGTTTTGGATTGTTATAATCTTGCGTTCTTTGGGTGAGGGGTCAGGGCTGAAGGGCTTTGGCTCTCCCAAGAAACTTCTCGATATTGAAGTTTTAGGAAAGTTAATTTAAACTATATGTTGAGATTTCAAAATGGCTGAGTACTGTCGGTAATGTTTTAAAATTGAAGGCTAAGACGTTTTTAGGTTATGTTAGATGGTAACCTTTAGAGTATAGATGATTCGGGGGATAACTTCGAAATTTTTTCAGCATGCTCTAAAATTTTCTTTTTTTTTTTTTAAATATTTTTTATCCTAGGGTTAGAGGAAGGGAGATTCGGAAACTCTCCTGCTTAAAATAGATTTTGCAGCTAGTTTTGGAGAAGTTTGACAAAGGTGAAATACTACTGAAAATACTTTGAAATGAAAGTCAAAGTCTTAAAAAACTAATTTTGAAACTGGTTTTGCTTTTGGAAATTTCCGGAATTTTAAGTCCTAGAAACAAACTTTAAGATACCTTTGATGAAATTGGGAAGGGTATGAGGATTGAGGGATCTCTCCCAGAATTTTTCCAAAATTAAAGGCGAAAAAATTATCAATTCCTGGCCTTCTTTGGTGTCGTCAAGTAGGTTCGTTTTTATGTTTCTGGGAGGGGCTTATAAACCCTTAGCTCCCCCCGTGGGTTCGCCACTGATTGTATATTAAAACTGTCCATATTTTTTCTATGCCATCTGAAATCCTTGAGCACGGCTGAATGTTGATGATCGAACCGGGTATCAAAAAATTCGAAATTTTACAAGGATCATGGATAACCAGATGAAATCTTTGTTTGCCCTTTGGGGTAACGTAATTTACGTTCAAAAAACGTTTACTAAATTTATTTCGCTAACTTAAGCTGCCTCACGCTATTAGAGGGGATGAAGCCTTCGAAACGCATTGTTGAAGGCGGTGTACTTAGGTACTTCAGGGAAACGAAGTTATACACCGACCCACAGCAGGCGGTGAACGATTAAAAATGAATTGATTAGGATATCAACAAGAAACATAGTTCTAAGATGCAAAACATTGAGATTGTCCGTAATTAAAGTGAAAGCAAAATATTGAATAGAAGTAGTTTCGCTTTTAAAAATTGTAATTTACCCACTGCGTTATTACTTTCATTTTCTCAAAATGACAGTGCACTACTGTCAATAGAATTCTGAACGAAGGAAACGAGAATTCAAAAGTTCAGTTTGTGTTTAAAAAAAAAAAAAAAAATGTGCATTGCTTGTTTATTTTTCACCTGTAGCGGTGAAAAAAATCTTTTAAGTAATGTGTCACTAATGAATTCTGATGAAGTATTGAGAAAGTTATGGATTACACCCCCCAAAAAAAACTCTCAAATTTTTATAGATAAGATCTGGAAGACAAAAACTCAGAATTTGAATAAAAACAACTAAACTTTTTTTTTTCCAAAGTCTATTTAATATTTCCCAGAATAGTCTCCTCCTCTCACAATAAGGAAGAGAGAGGTAAGGATTGGGAAGCAAGATCTAATCTTCACACAATACTATACATTGGTTTTTTAAATTCTCCTGTACAATGGGCTCTTTCCTCTCAAGGAAACAAAAGTAATTCACTTCAGATCTTCACTCATATAATCAAAATATACTAATCCAATCAGAATTATGGTCAACCATTTTAGATGTACTAGAGATTTCATCAAATGATTTATGTAAAGATGAGTTTGAAAGCACAAACCGATAAACTCAATTTTTCACCTCTTTCAGCATTGTACAGAAAACAAACATCAATTTGTTTTTGATTATATCCAATCAGTTTTGACTAGTTAAAATGCATTCGCAATTAGAATATTCAATGCTTATTTATATGTTCATTAAAGAATTCCTCCTAGAAATACTGCACGCATTAATGAAAAGTAAGAAACCTAGAGAATTTCGAGAGCTTGGCAGTTGAAAATGTAATACGACTTAAAACTTGTTAAAAGATTTTCACGTTTGAGATTTTTAACTTGTAAATCGATCTTTATTTTAAGTTGAATAAAATAATTATCCACAATTAGAACAACCTGAGGTGTTAAGATTGAAATATGGAAGCTTAACTGAAAATTAAGTCCAAGGATTAAAATGCTAAAATTCTCAAATAGCAATAGAATAAGAGGAAAAGGAATTTCAAGGAGCACCAAGTGTTACAAAATTTTACTTTTTGTAAAAAAAGAATAACATATTGTTTCATTATTTAATTTGAAAACATTAGTTTTTTGATTGTTCGATTGAAAATTTTTTCAGGCAAGTCTGAAAGGAGATTTTTTGTAGTATTTTTAAATGTCACTAGGGCTTAGTCAAATGAAAATTTAGGGTGATATTGTGGAAAAAAATTGAGATGTTTAACCGGTGAGTGCTTTCACAGTATCCCTCAAAATTAAAAAAACGCTATAATTGATACATACATGTCAAGTAAACGTTGATCCAAGTCCAAACTTGTCACTCAGTGAGTTTTGTTTATTTTTATCTTCTCAGTTGAATAATATTCAGCCAAAGATAGGACCTCAACCATGGTTTAACTGCTATTATGTTATGTTATTGAATGCTATAAGCTTCATAAGAAGTTTGGAAGTAGACCTATTATTTTTGGAATTTAAAAAAAGGGAATGAAGACTCAAATGTGTATTCAGTGAATACTTAAATGAACATAATATGTTATTAAAGAAAATGAAAAGATAATTTTTTTTGGTAATATGAAAATTACCTTTCGTAACATACTTAAAATAGTATAGTACCTTATAATTTGATTATTTTCGATTTAAAAACATATGTTCAAAAAAGATCTAAGAGTTTTTCCCTTTCAATAATTTTTGGTAGTTGTTTGACAGAAAAGGATATAATTACCAATACTGACTGTTAAATTGCAAATGTTAACACTAGGAGAGAAACAGAAGACTCCAGATTTTTTTTGTGTTACTAAGGAACAAGTTCACATACAATCCCAGTTAAAGGTACTGTGCAAAAATTTTTTTAATTCATTTACTGCAAACAGTAATTTATTTCACCTGTTAGTAATTTAGTTATTAGCGTTTAGAATGGTAAAGTTTTTCTTGCACATGCTGTATATTGACTACAGAACACACACACATTAACTTGCAAATGATATGAGCTAGATCAATTATCATCCTCCCAGATAGATGAGTTCCCATTAAAATGAAAGGGAAAAAATAATTTCGAGGAATACTGTAGCCAATCATGCAATTGCTATCACTCCAACATTGAGGTTTGATTAAATAAAAAACACAATTTTATATATAATATACATAAGAATACATTTTGAACTTTATAAGATCATATACATTTGTACCATATGAAACATTTATAATTATCAAAATATTTCATAATAAGTCAACACATTTTTATAGTTACAATGCAAGGTTTGATAAAATATAAAAAATAATTACATTTTAAAACTTCATTTGGCAAAACAAAATTGAAAAACATGTACGTCAAATATTGACACTAAAACAATACTGCAATGATATTTACAAAATATGCTAAAACTTCCTGAATCAGTATAAAAATAAGTAAAAATTGAGATATTCAGTTCATAAGTATTTTACTTTATTTGTTTGTGAAATCGTCAAAAGTAGTAAAGTTAAAGCGACAAAAAAAAAAAAAAAAAAAAAAATGAATTATAGGTAGAATGCAGTAATTGAAAGATTTAATTGTTGAAAGGGGGTTTCAAATAGAAAAAACAGTCGCATTGCTGATGAATCGTAGACAGATTGTTGTAAACAAAACTATGAAAACTATTTCACTTAATAATAACAATTCATAATTATAACGGCTTATCCTTACTCATGATCAAAGCTGAGAAGGTAGGACAGCAGGGTTAAACTTACCAGGGTTCTGCACCCTAAGAAAAAAAAAAGTTAAAGGTAAAGGATTTTATGTAGGGGTTGGGTGAGGAGCCCACATGACAGCATTCCTTTTTGGGGCCTGGTAAGATCTCTGTGGCCCTACTCAGAATTAAAAATAGTTTCAAATAAACATCTAGTGCTCCTGATTTGCACTATTCACTTAATTAAAATTGCTTTGACTTCTTCATCAAATTCAGGTAAAATGTATGTAGCAAATGAATCTTAAAAGAAGAAGGTGTCACAAAAAAACAACAATTTTCCAAGCTGCATTCATAAATTTTAATTTTAAAACCCCAAAAATATTGAATTAAAAGCTAACTTACTACTTTACATGTTCTTCAGCTGACCATATCAGCAAGGAAGGAATGAAAAAATGTTTCCAGGCTTTAACTTCTTCAATGTAGTTTTTTTCAAAAAGAGGAATTTTGATGTAACTTTAGATTAAAACCTGAGAATTGTAGAAAAACAAATCTAATTTCCAAAAAGGGATATTTTTGTTTATCATTAGTCTCTGATAGCTTTTTTTTTTTTTTTTTTGTGAGCAACACTTTTATTCAAAGATCAGACTTGACAGGTTTCTTCAGATACATTTTTGAGGCATTTATTAAACATTCTCTTAAATTCTTTTTGCAGAGAAAATTGTTAATAAAATATACTTAATTATTAAACTATCATGTTGGTGGTATTATTTTCCATTGCTTTTATGTGTATTCAGCCACAGTTTTCTTAAAACAGCAAAAAAAGGGGGGAGAAAACGCACTGGTTTGACACAGCTAGGTAAAATGTTAACCACTTAAAATGAAACATTTTATAAAAAAATAGAAAATAGATAATATTGCAACTGGCACAAGGATGGCGAAAAAATGAGAGATATTTGGCTATGGTTTTTTCTTTTTGTAAAATTTCGGTAGTCATAAAACAGCGCCTGATCTACGATTTTTACGAGCCGGGGAAAATCTTGAAACTGCCAGACTTATTCATCATGCTTAAAATTTTTACATTGAGTTTCAAAAAAAAAAAAAACCCACTGAGATAGGGCCAATTTGCTATATCCTTCAGAAGTTGCTGTTAGAGGCAATTTGTTCTCGCCTAGATCTGGCACTGTCATGAAATTATAAATCTTTAAAAAGAAGGGATTCCAGTAGATTCAGTCTTGCTGGGTTGCCAAAGTTGAATTTTCATCACCAAAAATTTGGTAACTCCAAGTGTTATATAACCCTTATGGCAGAAAGTCTAACCACAAATTAAACTTCCTGCTTCATTTTTCTTTTTCTTGACTCAGGCCAGTGTTGAAATTAAGCTTCAAGTCATTGCCCCAAGCCGGGGCTAAGGCAGAACTACGAGCAAATTCCAAACTGTTCGTTATTTGCATGCAGTATTAAAATTATCTCACATTCCTGAAGACAAAATATAGAAAATGCTACAACAAATATAGAATGGTATAGTATACAGTCAATCTCAAGTATCACAATGCTAGAGGATCAGTTGTATTGGGGGGGGGGGGGGGGGAGGGGGGGGGAATCCATGGAACAGTGCACAGTTGAAATTTTTAGGGCAGCTAATTTGAGAGGTTTATTAAATCTCATTCTTTCTTTGGCGGGGGGGGGGGGGTATTGCTCTCGGAGGATGTGCCATCACTCTTCCTTGGTAGAAATGAGCACCTCTAATTAAAATGAGGTAATGTTATAAACAAAACAGATTTTACAGATGCACGCAGTAACAAAATACAAAATTACCGTAACTATATGAAGAAGAACCTTTATGTAAAAATAGTCTCACAGCCTAAAGCATGCTTTAGGACAAGATTGAGATTTTTTTTCCACATTTTAAGTTTAGTGAATGAATATATTTTCCTGAAATCATTTCCAAAATCATACTTTTTTACCTGTTGTCAGTAATTTTCTCTGGATTTTCAAAATTGGGATTGTACTTTAAAAATGTTCAAAGCTTCTATAGCTTTTAGATAAGTATGCTGCCAGTGTCTTTTTCTGAAGCCAGTGAACCTTTGGCCAAGTGCTATCAATAAACTTCACACAATGGGAATTGCAAGTATGGTCAATCTAATCATAACTGCTGGTGGTGGGACAAAGGAGACAGTCCAATAATCCTCACAATTTTCATCCAATATGGTTTGGGATTTTAATCAAAAAGTATAAACAATATAATCATACAGAAAAAGGAACAAAGTTCTCCATCAAAATTATGATGGTAAAAGCAAGGCAGAAAAAAATTATCATCCTGGTTTTAAAAGTGGCATTGTTATATATGAGTTTGACTGAATATCATTCCTGCATATAGTCCAAGAATAGTAGAAATTTTTTGATGTGTGTGTTCAACTAATCTTCGATGATGAAAAAAAATAATTTTAATATACATTTAAATGAATTTTGATGATGCAAACAATATTTTTATAAATATTGCCCAGAACCAGTACATGTCAGAAATGACATGCATGCCAAGTTACAAAGAGTTATTTATATGTTTATTTAGATCAGACAAACATTAATGACACATGGACTGTAAGACAGTAGTTTCCTTTTGTAGAAGCAATCACAGGAATTCTGAAGTTCCTGAAGGTTACTAATCAAATTCTTAATCATGCTATATAAGACAGTTTTGTTTTCCTCAAAACCAACTTTTACCATTACTGCACAATTACTTCATTTCAGAGAACTGTCGTTAAACATGCTCGGCAACACACACAAAGCAGTTGGCAACAACTCCGTCAATGATGAGTTCATGAGACAGTCATTGCTGGTTTGCGGATTGGGTATAATTGGTATCTAAAGCAGCTAAAGAGAGAGCAGCGAGACTTATTACAGGGCTCTTTGAAAATGATAAATGATAATTAAGATGAGATAGTTAGTATATACAGAAGTATATATATATTATTTATATATATGTATACATATATATATTTTCTGCAATTCACCTTTGATGGCAGAAAAGTTGCAAATCTTCAAGGAAATGAATTTCATAATGGCTGTCTATACAGAAGTCAAGGTTGCTTCAAGGGCATAATGGTGGCGAAAATGGCAATTTTGGGAGTGAAATAAAAAATGTTGAATTTTGTAACTAAGAAATATAGCTCAGAAAAAAAACACTGAAAAAAGGTCATAACAATCATTCAACAATGGGCAGAATTCTATTACCTCTTTTCTATTGTTCTGTTCACACTATTTGAAGCTGCAGAAATGCTTTGTTAGCAATTCATGTAGAACTGTATAAGAGACAATGTCATCAATTTATAAAATCACTAGTGAGGCCAGAACTTATTTTCTCTGCTTTTTCTTTTTAATCAATAGTCCTTACATGCCCATAAACCACTATATTGGGATTTATAATATATAAAAGACAAGGGCAGGAGGGTGACCTGGGCTATGGCATTTTTAGAATAGTCAATTTGAGTTTTTTTAACATGTTAAATCAGTTTTGTCTTGAGAGCTGTTGACAAACAATCACTGAAAATAATCATGAGTGTTTGGCGAGACGCCTCTTATGAGATCTCTCTCTGATGGGAGGTTGCTGTGACCTCCCTTTTATTTGCAAATTTTAATTGACGGTTCAGAAAAGTTGCTGAGTTCAATATATCTTGTCATATTTCAATAATGCCTAATTTTTCTTCTCAGTAGATGCAGGTATGTATGCATGCTCATATTTTTGCTTTATCATTCAATAAAATTTGGAGTTTCATTTGGCAAATTGAGAATTTCCCCTCCTAAAAATGTAAGTCTCTGTCGTTAGTACTATTTTAATGCAACTTTGAAAAAATACTCATTAGGTAAGCTGGAATTTAAAAGTATGCCACAAAATCTAAATTATTCAATGAGTTCATAAGTAAAATATTATTTAAAAGATTTAACAGAGCATATTCAGTGTTGGATTTACAATTTTTGGAGTCGGGGTAAATTTTGAAATGCCACTCTTACCCATTTTTTTTTCAAGTTTTTATATTGAGCTTCAAAGAAAAAAAAAACCATAAACAGAGTGAACTTGCCACCCCAGTCAAAGGCTGTGGCTTGATCCGGCATTGAGAGCATTTGAAGGAAGGATAGTGCCATGAAGGGCACAGATGGAAGGGGCACTGTATCATTTTGTGTCTTGAAGCAACCTGACAGAAGATGCCAAATTTTTAAAATAATTTTTAGGCTCTGTCCTTTTCCTCATCAAGGCTATTTTTTAAAAATTATATATAATGAGGTAACTGTAACAAACATACAATGTCTGCTCAAATGCAAATTAAATGAATTAACATGACAAATACAAAACATTTTCCCACTGCAATTGGGAGTTAGAATAATTTCGGCTATAAATACAGTCTGTGGAAGAATTTCACACGCTAATTACATAACCAGTGATCTCTTGGAAATATTAACTCTTAAAACTATGCTTTGTAACAATATGATAAAATCTAAGGCCACGGCAGATAAAGGTGTTACGGCAAACTGTGCATTTTTTTAAACGTGCTCTAGTCGCTGCCTGCGCTCATACAAAAACATACCACAAATAAAGATAAACACTATAAAACACCAGGGTGTCTAAAAAGAACTGTAGTGGAAATAATTAATTTTTATCACAAATTTAATTTTGCTTCAATATATTCAAATTCATAATAAAGTCTAGCTAAATGAGTCGCACTAAAAGTTTTTGTAAAAATAAAGCACATATAAGTGTTAAATTTTTATTCAAATTTTAAAAATATATTATAAATAACCCATGTTGATTTAAAAACAGTTAACTTTTTTATGCTATTTCTCTTTTTACATTATAACACAGATAGAAAAGAAGAGAGAAAAAGAAATCAATAAAAAATCTTCATGAAAAAACTGCTTCATTACATTTCTAAAGTTAGATAATGTTTGTTCTATTTATTCATTTACACATCTGAACTTCATGACAATTAGAATAAATTGCGCATACAGTGCTTCAATTAAACCCAAAGGTAAGTAAGTATGTTTGCCACGGGACATTCAGATACACTATTGCAAAATCCGATTTACCATCAACGCTTTTTTTTTTCAAGAAGGGATGGTCTTTATCAATGACTTAATATTTGTAATTATATTATTGTTACCACTAAATGCTGATTTGGGATTGGTTATATATTTTTTCGAAAAATTTAAATGCATTGCAATAAAGTACAGTTTGGCAACTTTTATTAAGAATAAAAAGGTAATGAAAATGGGAAGAGAAAATGAAAAAGCTTTAAAAAATTGCTGATGGTACTGTGGGATTGCAGACACCCTGGTAAAAAAAGACTACTTGTAGTAAAATTTCATAAATTAAAAAGCTCAATGTATAATTAGTGGTAGAAAAGTCTAGAAAATTCAAATACATAAGCAAATTCCACAGACATGCTTCAACTCATTCACACCACTCACTCATTCACAAGCAAAGAAGACAAATAAAAATACATAACACATTAGAAAAAAACATAGGTATAACATCACAAAATCATGTGCTCTTATGTACAAGTCTCTTTTATAAATAAAACAAGCACGCTGAAAAATTTAACAGATGTTTTTAACAGTTGCTGATATTAATACCTTAACACTGGAGAACCGATGCATCCAGTTAACACGTTAATATTAGCATATCTATTCCTCTGCCACGTGTTTGGTACAAATCAATACTGAGAATCGATCATTTTGATGTATGTCATGTAAAAGATGAGCATTTTCCCCTTTTTTTAAGTAAATCCATATTTCAGCTGAGAAAAGGGCCATGAAGCCGGGATCAGTCAACTAATGAAGGCTTAATTCATGCGGTTACAAAAACACGCAAAGTATACACTTAACAGTATGACTTCGTGTGGTTCACATTTCCCTTGCCTTAGGCTGGTTGTGTCTCCGCTGATGAGTTTGGAGATGCTTGATGATGAGGAACAATTTTAAATTTCAGCCCAAGTGGGGACACCAAATTATGAAAACGAAACCTTTCGCGCTCAACAGTCAGAGAGGGCCGAGCAGGCCGCTATATTGCCGATGACTAATGCTTCCGTACCTTCTCTATACACACGCCATGCTGCCGAGAAAGAACTGCCTAGCGAACATCACCGCGAGTTCGTGGAATGTTGGACGACGGGTAGCGATGCCGACTGGGCAACTATAAGTATATCTTCTTCACTTTCACAACAGGTCTGTTATCGGCAGAGCTGTTGGCGCTCTTGCCATTCCCGTTTTTTGGAGGTACGTTGAGGACGAGGTTGATGGGCTTGTTGGTGGTGGGGGACAGGAACCCTTCTGTGTGGTTGAGATGCGGGGTGTCGCAGCTGCCTCGTTGCTCCAAGTAGTGGGCGTCGTCATAGGGGGAGTCCACCTCCTCGGACTTGCACCTCCGGCTGAAGATGTAGCCGCTGATGAACCCGACCACCAAGGAGGACACGATGCTCGTCGTGACCGCGATGGCCAGCGTCTCTGCGGTGTACATGTACTGGTGGCCTCTGGATGCCCCCGCACTGCCACCTGCAGGGAGAAAATGCGTTTTGCCTAAAACAATTAATCACTTCCTGAACAGAGGGGCACAAAATGAACAGACAAAAAAATCAACAAACTATAAAACATATAAACAAAAAATACAAAAAAAAAAAAAAAAAAAGGAAAACTTTGAAATGAAATTGCACATAAATAAAAGAATCAAGATTTCTAAATCTTGCCAGTTTTTTAATGTTTTTTACAAATCTATCAATACTGGTGTCATTAAAATCAGAACAAGATTGATTTAAAATAGGGGCTCTCAACTTGTAGTGTTAGTGTCAGTTATATGTCTAGTGTCGATATTAGCTACAGAGAGAAAATTTGTTGGGTTTGGAAGCTAAGTTCCCACTGCACATAGACTTTAAAAAAGAAAAAGAATAATTTTATCAGTGAAGAATTTCACAGGTAAAAAATACAACCTGCTATTTTATTTTAAAACAATTTACACCATGACTTATTCCTAAGCCTTCAGGGTGCCTGATTGTAGAGGCATAACATTATTCTAGAAGCAAACAGAATGCAAAAACAGTTTCTTTATGTGCAAAAACCTTATCCTAAGCATAACACTAAGCTTTTTTTTCAACTGAATGTTTTTGTTTAGATTCAAATTTTGTATAATTTTACTTATTCAGTAATGAAAATTGTAAACTGATTAACTATGTAATGGTTTAACAATAGCTGAGTTAAATTTAATATATTAGCATTGATACATTTTGAGCTCTAATTTCTCATAATGCTTTTTACATGGTGACTACATTTGAGACTTATTGCACATAGTGATGGGGAATCTTTTCCTTATTCCATTATGAAAACTAAAAACAATGAACTTTGCCTTTCCTTTTATGTAACAAACCTGAAAGATTTTAGTCTACCCTCTATTATTAGTGTTGCCTCTAGTGAAAATCTTTTTGATCATTTGCATTTATGATTTAAGGTACATATTCAAAAAAGGAATCAATCAGAAATTCTTGAAGGAACAAGAAAGACACACTTAAGAAGTTATCAATGACAAAGAATAAACATGCACTGGAATATTAATAGTCACATTCACATGCAAACATCTGAACTCATACTAAGCAAGATTTAAAGCAAGCATTGAAAGAAAAAACACTTTGAATTATAGGGAAGACAGGGACAGTAAGCTCTAGGCCCTCATTGTGGCTGCTGCTTCCTGCCCAAAGCAAATGCCGCTACAGGCACAACAGAACACCAGAACTGAAGAAAAATTGCAAAGATAACTAGAAACGTTATTGGTTAATGTAAGGTTTATACAGAGTTATTAAGGTTCCATTAAATTAGTTTGAATATTTTTCTTTGAATCTAACACAATCTTGTTATTATATTTATAGTAATTTAGCCATTTTGTACATGTAATTTCTTAGAGATAAAAAGGTTTCTGAAGTAATATTTTTGAGAAAGAAAGAGAGACAGTATTTAAATTTTTGAATATTTTTTGAAGATAGTATATTATAGCAAACCCATGCAATGAAAGTCACACAAGTGTTTTGAGACTACAGAAAAGTTCATTATTGGAGAGCTTAAATATAATTAAAAAAGAAAAAAATGCCTTCATTTATAAAAAAAAAATCTTTTTGTCTAAAACATCATGCGTATTTTCAAAATTTATCAAAAAAAAAAAAAAGCAGGAGAATTTCGGCAAAACCATGGCTCAACATTATGTATCTATATTAAAGCAGAGAAGTCTTACTAATCAACAACCCAAATAAATTCTTACTACCCCAACTGTATTACATTATTAGTACTACAATATTATGTATCACAGTGAAATGGTGATAGCAAACTGAAGTATTTTATTTTCAGAAATTTGACAAGTTTCACACCATCATTTTTTGAAACAAAAAATTCAGAGTTATCTTCATTTAATCTGGAAGTGTTAAAAATAACATAACATTTGGACACTCTGGATTGGCAAATTTGAATATATATAGAAAACTTTCACTAAACTTGTGCTTTTTAAATAGTGCTTAACTAATCTAAGCTTCAATTTTTCTTTCAACTTCATGGTTACCAATTGTGAAAGATTTATCAGCGCAATACATTTGGCAGAACTTCGGAAAAGAAAGAACTGCATTATTTTGTTCATTTCTAAGACAGACTATGCTTATCTGCCACATAAAACTCAAAAAACATTTGAAAGATGCATTACGCTGAAGAGTATCAAAGAACGTTAAATAAGAATTCACAGTGTTGTGACTCGTAGTTAACTTAAAATTAAGACTAAATCTAAAATACATGAAAGGATTTTCCTTTTTTATTCCAAGGGTCAACATACAGATTTTGTCCCCTCCATTAAGGAATATTATGAAGTTAAAGTGTACATGCAACGTAGGAGAAAATATGTTTCACAGCAATATATTCTTTTGAAAATCCTTTTGTAGAGAATAATTTCATATCAATGCGGAAAGAAAAAAAGCATTGAAAGAATAAAGCAAAATTAGAAAACTTCCTATGCAGGACTAGAATTCATCTGATCTTATGCTACATATGCGTTAGGAAACATACTGCTTGGCATGAGTACCACTGTGCATTGCCAAATTTAGGATGGGGTCTTGCCCAGGCGATAGATTCTAGGGGTGGCAAATTTACCATATTTCTGTGCTTTTTCCTGTTGAAACTGAATATAAAAACTTAAAGAAAGATAAGTAAGTACAGCAGTTTCAAGATTCACCCTAGTTCGAAAAAATTATAGATATGGCACTGGCATCATGGAAAGTTTTCGAGAATTGCTACTTAATATATTTATTTATGAAAAGCATGAAAACAAATTACTTCAGTAAGTTTTATGACCCACTCATAAAACTTCATGTCATCAATTCAGACTAAGTTTAAAGACTTCTAATTACATTCTAAATATTAATTAGCTGTTTTTAAATTTTAATTAAAAATTGAAATCATTTAATGTGTTTTTAAATAATGTGAGAATCAGATAATGTTTTATTAAAAGAAGTGATTGCATTTAAAAGTTAGATTTTAACTATATGCAAAATTTTTAACATGTTAGTTGTATTCTATAATTGGGCGTTTAGTCATCTCTGCTGTCAACAGAGTAGAACTTCAGTCACTCAAATTAAAAAAAAAAAAAAAAATTAAATTTTTACTAAGCTAAGCTGATGCAAATTCAGCAATATAATGCACATGTACAATGAAATATTGAAGCTATTATATAACATAAAGTCAAAAAATGCTGATAACTTGCTTTAAGAAGTTTGTTTAATGACTCCCAACTATGATTTTAAAAATGTCTTTGCATTTAAAAAAAGAAGAGACTAAAAATCAATTAAATTTTATTTTTTGAACAAGTATACCACAGAATAACTTTCAACGGAATAAAAACTATGAGAACAACATTTGACAAGGATCTTGGGACAACATTTTTAAAATGCTGCATTACTCTTTTCCTCAGAAAATGTTTTAACCTTTTGGATCCGGGCTGTTTTTTGGAAATTTT
Source organism: Uloborus plumipes (assembly GCA_038373865.1). Taxonomy (NCBI): domain Eukaryota; kingdom Metazoa; phylum Arthropoda; class Arachnida; order Araneae; family Uloboridae; genus Uloborus; species Uloborus plumipes. The sequence continues at coordinate 73,704 of JAXGGA010004162.1, read as the reverse complement.
TCTTTTGACCCAGGTAGTACGACAGTTGAACCACAGATTTCTTTTCCATTGAAAAGAGAAGGTATAAACTGTCGTACCAGATGTATGAAACCTTGAAAAAATCCCCGGCTCCAAATGGTTCGAGTGAAAATTTCAATGCTGTCATCTAAAGAAAAAAGACTTATGGTACACATGTGTACCGCCCGGTTCCTAAAGGTTAATTAGATATTTGTTTCTAAATTCTGGAAGCTTTAATATTGAAAAAAGTTAAGAGAATAATGTTGCACCTGCTGTGTTCACTGAAATAAGTGAAAAATCAGTTATTTTTAAAGGTGTTCTTTTAAAACTCAAACAAATATTTTTCATGGATAAATTCTTTTGACAATCATTCAGGAACTCAATTTTACGTGCGAATCAATATTTACCTCCTTCTTCTGAGTTTTTGTGCTTTTTCATATTATTTTACCAAATGTTATTATAATTAACATCCAATACAGTATTAGTTTTAAGGAATATTAGTGGTAAAAATAAGAACAAATAACAACGCGTCCAACCAAAAACAATTCTATTTTGAAATTAAATTTAAAAAAAAAAAAATGCTTTATCTACAGCTGATGTTCTGTTGTTTTCAAAACTGGCTTTAGGAAATAAAAAAAAAAAAAAAAAAAAACAAGCTTTTTTGTGAAGTAGTAATGTGCAGCAGCCACTACGAACAGGCTTTATGCATTGTTATCTACAGGAATGCAGGATGTTTAAAGAGCTCTTCAAAATACCTGAATAACTTCCAAAGTAAATAAATTATAATAAATATTCTTGCATGATACCGACTTATTTTGCGTATTGAATAACTGTGTAGTCATTAGTATCAGCATTAATATCTCTAAAAATGTCAGTAACACAGAGCATAACTTGACATCAGTGTTTATCTTAAGTAATTGCTTTGCTATTAGTTTAACCATTATCTTGAACAAACTTCACTTCTATTTCTAGCAGGCCCGTCATTTTGAATAGTCAGTGGGGAAGGGGGGGGGGGGGGGTCAACTGCCTCCCAGCTTTGGAAAATTAATGTATTTGCATGTGAGTGGGCATGGTTTTTGATATTTTGTAGGCTAATTTACATTGGGTCAACTCTTTGTCCGCCTCACCCCCCAGAAAAGTTCGAAATGATGGTCCTGATTTTTAACTTTATTCATTCAAATAACTATATGGAAAGGGATGGCTAAGCATGTTATATAGCAATCATCAGAGGTCAACAAAACTTGTAAAATTTTAGGAGTCAGGAAGAATTTTTAGGCACTAAGCAGATTACTTCTAAGAGTTTATATGCATTTTCTTTCCTATCATTCTTTAAGACCTAGTCACCGAAGTACTTTTTTCAGTCACTCAAGATTTGTTGGACCTTGGTTATCAAGAGTCTCAGGTTAAATATGAAACATAAATTATTAGTACCTTAACAAGCATTAACATTGCGTATATGTAGAACATTACATAAATTTACTGATAAATTTGCACTCACAGCTACTCTATCAGTCATTTTTACTACTTTCACTTCTTTTTATTTCCATAATGAATTTATTATTGCATATTTATCTTTATTTCTCCATTAGTCTCTTCCAATCTTTAAACCTACACGTAAATTCACGCATTTGCCTAATAGTTTAACGTCAGGGCAGACAAGAGGTAATGTCAGGCTTGTTGGAAATTAGGGGCCCCTCGATAGGTATTGGAGTAGCATTATTTCATAAGTTTTGTCAATATTAGGGGGTCCTGTGACCAAACTGACAAGGGGCCGACCTTGACTCTTGGCAGCCCTGTTTGATGTACATGAAGCTATTTTTAAGCGTAGGAAGCCATTTTACATATAATGTATTATTTGTTCATTACTCCTTGAAAAAGCACATTTATATGTGCTTGAATGATTAACAGAATTTTAAGTAAATAAAACACACAAAATAAACTTATAGAAATATTATAACTTTTTTTTTTTTACTTTTTTTTAAAGCCAAAGAGAAAATAAAAGAATTCACTCTTTATAAGAAAAATCTTATGTCATCTGATATGCATGAATACATCCCAATTATTTTTGCATTTATTTTTCAATTTCTGACAATGAATTTTCAATAGATACTAAGAGGAGAAAAAATATGTTTGATTGGAAATTTTTTAGTTCACTTTTAAAGTGTTGAAGCAATGTTCATAATTTCTTCCTTCAAACCTGAGCAGCTGATTGTTAGCTAAGATAAATTAATATGATGCACCATTACAATGCATCATAGTTTTCTACTATGAGACTTTATTTTCTTTTCATGTATTTATTTGGAAGTTATTTAGGAAGTGCCAACTTTTAAAGCATCCTGCATTCATAAACATTTACTACAGACCGACAACAACCCATTATAGTTTTAAATCATACACAGCAAAAAATATCCTAGCTAAATACAACACAAATGCAAGCCTAAAACAGATACTGCACTTAATGCCAAATTACAGAAACTTTCAAAAACAAACATTCTGTTTATTGCTTATTTCCACCCATGTCTGCACAAAGACGCCCAATACATGCTTGTTGAGGGCAGGATGCAGCTCATTTGGTTTGCGACATCATTTGACCACACAACAGCCCAACCAGCGAAGCATTGCCGAGGATCCTCTGTTAAGGAAGCTAACGAAAATAAGCAACAAAGGGATCCTCTCTATACATGCCTTGGTCAAGTGATTCTAAACCCTTTCTAGTTTAAAAGCCACACAAGAGGGCATAGAGTTTACCTTCGATGAGTTCGTCCTCTGTCTCTGTCGTGGAGGAGGAAGAAGGGGGAGAGCCACCACCCGAAGGGGTGTCGTGACGACTAGCTGAGTGGTGCGGGGAACGTTGGGGTGTTGTCCCGCCAGAAGACGATCGCCCTGTTCGGAACAATTCGAGATTACGTATGGATCAAAAGCAAACAGACCATGCAATTTTCCCCATTCAGAATCTTTACAATCGATTGTACAAGACATTACAGGGATTTATTTAATGTATTGTAAATGACACATACATTTACATTCAGAGCAAGTTCTATAGAAAAAAAATTACAAGCAGGTATTCATTTAATTTTAGAAGCAGGTGCTTTTCCATTTAAGGTTTTGAGACTTGTTTACATTTTACCTTGGTGACAAGTGAAGAGTAGTTTAAAGTCACAGGTACTAAATTTAAATTTAAGTGATAAATAAATTAAAATTGCCAAAACTAAAAGATGCCCTGATTGACGAACCTTTAACGGAAAAGTACTAAGAAGAACATGCACATATTATGTAACAATACCTTTAATTTTAAAACACTTTAACAGAAACAAAATTAAGAAATATCTTCTTATTTTGTGCCTCATAGTGAAAAAGTAATAATAATAATACCATTCAGTATGTGTGCATGTATACAGAAATACAAGAAAAATATGTAAAGGTTCCAATTTTGAAAAAGAAAACAACCCTTCATCAAAACAAAAATTATTTCTTAATCTTTCCTACCCTTTCACATGCACACCCACATACATGTGTGTGGATCAGATAAACATACTTTTCTGGTTATTACTCAGAATATTATTCCAAAGAGACAACCTATCACATTTGTTGTGCTCGACTCTTAATTCACCACATTTTTCCTGCAAGTATTTTTGTATTTGTTTTATCAAAAGTTTATTTGGATTTTATAAGAAACCAAAATACAGAGTGTCTTTTTAAAACCTTTTAAGTTTCCTTCCAACTCAAGCAATAAAGTAGCATATCAAAAAAATTGCAAGATCAAAGAGATATTTTGGTAGCTACATTATATTAAAAAGTATATAATATGGTAACAGAACAAACTCTAATATCTGTAAGAGACTACACATTTTCACATAAATTGTAAATTTCACTCAACATGTAACGAACACTTGATAGTGATATCACATTAGTTTAGCTTAGACTTTTTAATTAAAATATAGTTTTACTTTTTTCACAATATAGGTGTAAAATTTACGTTTTCATGTTCAAATCTACATTGTGACAAAATAGCATGTTCCCTAGCAACAAATTGTCTATAACAAAAAGTTTAGTTATAATATTAAAAACAAATTTTTTCTTACTTAAATGATTTTTAGAATCATATGCCTTGTTAAAGTATAATTTAAACAAACTCAAATAAAAGGAAATAAAATAAAATAAATAATAGTTATGGAATGTTTTCTAGACAGCCTTGTGAAAAAAATGAAAGAGAATGTAAAGATAGAACATATACAGAAGTAACAAAAGAAGCAGACAAGTAGCAAAAGTACAACTGCAGGAGATGTGGCAACATGAATAAATTTGTGTGGAACTGTACCAGTAGTAGAAATATGCCTAAAACATCATAAGAGAGGTTAGTCAAAGAAAAATGAAGAGTTGGACTATACTCTGAATACTAAAGCAGTTCCTTATGCTTCCATGATGGTAGTTAATTTACTGATGATGGGGGGGGGGGGGAATATTTAAAGCAAAAGCTTATGCATTACCAACAAAAGTAGAGGTACGATAGAACATTTGGGATATAATCTATAACTTCATGCAAGAGGCTTTTTTTTAATGATACATAATGAAAAATATTAATCAAAGCATGAAAGCAAAAGCTGAGTATTTAGGGGGCTTGCAAAGCAGTCAGAAGATATTTTTCAAATCTAATTAGTGTAAACTAAATAGTGATATTTTACACTTTTAAAGAACACAAACTTTGCAAATTGAACTTTGTGTCCTTCGTGGGGACAATAGTATCAAGCAATGCACAAAGTGTAATTAGTAGGTTTTACTTACTTTAAAGCCAAGTATCTCAAGGAATTGATCAAATTTTTAAATTTTATTATTGCTTGTTTAAATAAGCTGGCTGTTGAGTTTAAATATAAAATGTAAATTTAATTCTAGATAAGTTCATGCTCTTGAGCATAAATCAAAATATGGCATTAATCAAGAACAAAAATGATGTAACGAAGTAATAAATAAATAAATAATGATAATGATAATAACAAGCCTTTGACAAAATGAAAACTATTTAATATATAATCATGCTTCTAACATAATCAAAAAATGTGAATAACAAGCATTTTCAAAATCTCAAAAAATCGAGCATACCTTCACGGCATCTTGAATCAAAGCCTTCCTCTACATTTTGGACAAACATATCTCTTTTCCACAACCTTGAATAGAAACCAAAATTAGAAAATCTAAGCAAAATTCTTAGTATAAAGAATATTGAGTGAATTATGCAAACATTTTTGATGAAAAGAAAGGGGTACACAATTACACACGTGTCAAAACATAAAAGAAAGGTATACAAATAAAAATCCATTACAAAATAAATAAAAACACCAATTTCTTTTTGGAAATTTTTTGTAAAAAGACCAATTTTGAAAGGTTTAAAAAAAAAAAAAAAAAAAAAAAAAAAAAAACAATCTTTTTAGCATTAGATCTAAAAGTTTCGCTAAAATTTTCTTAAAATATTTTTCATCAGTTTCATGTTGCTGGAAACGTTATGCAAACGAAATAACAATACAGAGTCATTCTAATTAATCAAAATAATCCTTTATGGAATCAAACAGTAACTTGTACTAAAGAGAAATTTGAAACTCAGAAAAATTTTCCTTTTCATGTTCTTTTGTAACATTAGAAAAATCTCTTGGTTGTTATATTTTAGTACAACCGTTAGCACTCACAATGAAACGACTAATTTCTCAGTAAATATTTCTTTTGACCTAGGTTTTGCTCTTTAATACAGAATGCAAAATGTCCATATAGCTTGAATAATGTAGCTTTAAATGACTGTATTTGCAGCACTGAAAAGGTTAAGATAACATGCACAATAAAAAAAAGCAAAACACATTTATTTTAATTTATTGCAGACAATTGTAACCACATGCCAACAATAGTGAGAGGTAACATGAGCGAAAGATGTTTTTCACCATGACATAATTGCTTGCATTTACATGTGTGTCATATTCTTTTGCTTTACGGCATTAAACGAATAGATTTTCATGAGTTTTTGAGCAACACTAAGTTTGACTTCACTTGAATAACAGAAAAATTCGCTTAAGTATCATCTGATAAAAAATATCAAAAAAGAAAAAAAAAAAAGAAAAAAAAAAAGCTCAGAATTCTAATTATATATGGCTCATAAATACAACGAAATACCATGTCACTGGTACAAAAGCAAGTCCAACAAATGAATAGTAAAAACTTCAAGCGTATTTTTCACCTTTTCTCTTTATTTTTAAAGAACTTACCTTGTTCTTGAGCTGGTGCAGACTCCTCGAGATTTGTCCCAAGCACAATAAGGATCTTGGAGGGCTATACATTCACTGAAAATCATAAAAAAGAAACATACATGAAAACATACTTAAAAATAAAAGTCAAAAGAAAACATCAAATCTAAATTTATCATACATGAAAAGCAGAACAGGCGTTTTGTACATTTAAAATATCACTACACTACCTCTCAACAGATATTAAACTCTCATGCAAATTGCTTCCGCTAGCCAACTTTTTGTACACGTACTTTGTGAGGCGGTGTGTTTAGAGAAATGAGCATGTACCTTTATGTGCAAAAGTTCAAGAAAAATTAAAAATATTGAAGATATATCAACTTATGATTTGTGAAACACATCCAAAGAATGATGGAGACTCCTTTCAAATGCAATATTAAGAAAAAAGATAAATTGTGTTGAAGATATTTTTCTGCACAAAGACTTGAGAATCTCTAAATTAATTAAAACATTAAAAATACTCCTTCCAAAAAAGATTAGTGTAGAATTTCCTTACCCACAAGTTTTGGCATAAAGATCACAGCTGTACAACGGAACAGTTTTTATTTCTTCACGAGATACAACAACAAGTTTTGCTTCATAGGGAGTGTGGTACACCATTAGGTTGGTGATTGGCTGCTGTTGGAAAATTTGATATTCCTCAATAACAATAGGAATTACTTTTCCATGTGTGGAGTCACTACCAGCATTGATGCACTTCAGAACTTTGCCATTATCTAAAATATCAAAACATGAGCTAAATCAGAAAGAGTCAGATGATTTTAAGAAGTTATAGAACAGTCAAAAAGAAACATCAGGGAAACAGGATATTTTATAAAATTATTTTTGTTAAAATCAATAATGTTTAAAATCGGTACAAAATGGAGCGAAGACATCACATTTTTACCTCTAGTTAGGAACCATCCTATTTAATTCTTTTAAATCAGGAAAATTTTTGGGTAAAATTACCTAGCTCAGAATGTTGAATGAAACTTCAACTAGTTGAAACTTTATGCACAATTCTCAATAGAATTTGATGTTCCAGATACAGAGAGTAAAACAAAATAATTTGCTATGTAAGTTTATTAAGTACATACTCAAAAGCAATTGTGCTACCTCTTTTATTTTTTAACATTAAAGCACGAATTGCGAGAATGATTTTAACACATTTAGCATGTTGTCTCAAATAATGCTTAAATAATAATACTAATTAACATTGCATGAGGTATCCTTATGAGCTTGACTTGATCTACGATATATACCTCAAAAAAGATGAAAGAATTCAATCAATAGCAGATAAGCAGAGTCAAATAAAACTTCACTACAGAGAAAGATTATAAAACAAATTGAAGAAAAGTTTTACAACTTAATTTTAACTATGAGATGACAGTACACTCCTGAAACAAATTTGCACCACATTTTACATTTTACGTCCTTGTATATTACTTAGATGATAGCTTAGTACTAGTTAATGTTTATAATGTAAAGGTAAACATTTTATGGCTATGAATTTAAAACATGGCAGATTTTATTACACAAATTGTTCCAAGCATTAAATGATAAAAAGTATTTTACACATATGACTTACCAGTTCCTACATATAATACATCATAATGCTTTTCATCTGCTGTTTGTATCTGCGGGTCAACTGCTATCTGTGTGAAACGGTACCTGAAAATAAAAGTACAAATGAAAAATAATATTACAATATTAAAACATTCAACAAATAAATGTTTTTTACTCATAAGTTACCATTAAAGTTTAATTAATTCAATTATATTAACCAAAGGAGACAAAAATTTACATCCTTATTTGTGACCTGACCTGGTCACTCTATGACCTCTCAAGAATTTTCTCATTTGGCAAACTTTGAGAAGATGTTATTTTTTAAATTATGCCTAATGTCTTTACATTGCACACATGTATGTTGGTATTTTATAATTCAGTTAAATTTGTAGTTTCATTTGGCAAATGGAGAGTCCCCCACTCCCAAAAACTTAAGCTTGAGGAGCTCTTTATTTCACAAAAGTAACAATACATATGTACAAAAAACAACTGTACATACATTTAAACTACTAAATGAAGCTACTGAATTACTTCACCAAAATGTTTTAAAAGTTTTTATAATAATTATTTTATGTTCATAGCACTGTCACTTTTAATGATAAAAAAGAAAAGAAAGACAATCCAAATGTACTAGCATTCAAAACCTATTTCCCCATTTTTTTACTACATATCATCTTTATTATAACTATTGTTACTAAGTAACAAGTATCTGATTGCAGTGCAGACTGTACTTCAATACAGTTTGAAACATATTAGCGTGAGGCCCTAAAATGCTGGGCATTTTGATTTTCCTTCAAACCTGTTCCTCATAATCAAAACTTCTTTTTTGGATGGATTCTGAACATTATATTCCTGTTTAAAAATAGGAGTGTTTGAATTTGAAAAATCTACTTGTGAAAAAAAATAAAACAGGATCCATGACTTACTGAAAAACAGCATGTAAGACTACTGGATGATTCCAGAAAGAAGGAACTGCTCTATCCATTAAGCTATTTCCCTCAATGAAGTTCACAGTTACTTCTGGCAATGTTCGGGAATCATTTACACACTGCAAAATAAAACATTATTAGCTCCAGTGAGAGGTAAGGAAAGCATTGTACGATATAAGTGTTTATATTCAAAGAAACACAATTAAACATTCAGGTAAAGTAAGAAACAGTTACACAGTAGTGTCTTATTACATGGCCTTTTTCAAGACTTTCTAAAAGTTGATGAAGAAGTTGCAGTGTGTGGTTAGGAGGGGGGGGGGTGCAGAGAACACGAAATTCTGTCTCAAATTACCGCTGCGATTTCTGAAGCCCATGAAGAGATCTGCAAAACTTACGAAAAACCAAAAAGCAAAGAAGCCTTATCCGCTACTAATGTATTACGAAGATTTATTGAATCTCGTTCAGGTATGACAAAAGATACTTTTAGAATACTTTCTGATCTAGAAATTGTAGTTAAAAGTGAAAAAGACTTTAATTTAAAGCAAACCAGCATTGATTCTGTTTTTTATTTTTTTCTGAATGAAGAAATGAAAAATAAGTGTTTAATTTAAATTTTCAAAGATACATGCACTATTTTTTCGTGCCATTCTTTGCCCACTAATCAAGGAATTTTGACAACTCGAATTTTTTTACTGCTCCCTTCGAATTCGAGATATCAAGGTTTGACTGTATATTATATATATATATATATTTCAAAGCTTTTGATAAAGATACCAGACACATTTTTCATATTTGAATAATTTTTTAAATCAAAATATTGTGCATATGTTAAATTAAATTGGTAATGAGTTATAAAATTACCTAATTAACTTAAAAATATTTAAAACATATCATTGACAAAAGTATAAACAAAGCATACGTACATTATAAACGCTTTTTTTTCTTAATTATGTCTTTGTTTTTTTAAGATGAAATCAAAGGCTGACAACAGATTTCCAGTTTATCCCCAGCAAATATTTTTAAATGAATGAAAATTGCACTAGCAATTAAATTTGGAACAGAACTTATATAAACCCCTGATTTCTACGTACATTTGTACAGCTATACTGTAATTTAGGTCCCCTTTTGTTTATTATTTTTATGAATGATATTCATGAAAATGTTTCTGGAATGTTTTGCTGATGACAAAATAATGGAGGTTGTGGAAAATGATGAACAAGTAAATCAGCTGCAACAGGATTTGGATATTACTAATTGGGCAGACAAGTGGGGTATGGCAGTTAATGTTGGGAAATGTCAAGTGCTGCATATAGGTCATGGAAATAAGCATACAAGCTATTATTTACAGGGTTCAGTCATTAGTAAGGCAGATAATGTTATGGATCTAGGTGTCTTAATAAATCAGGACTTCAAGTTTAGTCAACAATGCAGCATAGCTAGTAACAAAGCCAATAGGATGCTTGGCTTTATTAATAGATCTATTTCAAACGAATCTAAGAAGGTTCTTCTGCCTCTATATAAAAGTTTGGTAAGACCTCATTTGGAATATGCTGTTCAGTTTTGGTATCCTTATCTAATATTAATTTATTAGAAAGGGCACAAAGAAGGGCTACAAAGTTAGTAAATGGATTTTCAAATTTAGACTACGATTCCAGACATAGAATGCTTAATATGTATAGTCTTGAGCAAAAATAATCAGAGGGGACATGATTCAGTTGTTTAATTTTTTTTAAATGAATGATGTTACTGATTAGATTTTTACACGGAAAGCAGGACATGGGGTCATTGTTTTAAACTGCTTAAATCTCAGACTAATCTGGAAATTTGGAAAAATTACTATTTTAGCAGGGTAGTGGGAACTTGGAACAGTTTATTGGAAGAGGCGGTAAGGAGCTATGGAGTAGATAGCTTTAAGAGGGCCATTGATCTTCATTGGGGTCTATAATTTGACTAGAACCAGCCCAGTTGGTAACAGAGCGTGCTGTTGGTCGTCCCATTTGTATTTGTATAACTCAATCCAACATATAAATATCCTAATTAATACAATATAAACTGATTCTATGATTTCACAGATTTACTAACACAGAAGTAAAATATTAACTAACGATGCTATGTATAGTAAAAAGAAGCTAACAATTCAGCATTCAAGTTTTTAATATTGGACATAAATTTATTTCATAAGAAATAGTGTTTTTAATACTTAAGTGGTTTCAAATTTAATGCAAGGTTTTAATTGCTTTATTTCTTTGGAAAACAACAAAAACAGGGTGATACATCAGAATCTGAATAAGCGCATTACAATCACATGATAATCAATGTAATAGGTGCCAGCAAACTCTTTACAGAAGGGTAATTTTTTTTTTGACAATCTTTAATACTGTACAAATAATGCTGTTAACATTTGAAAAGCATTAATTAGCTTTTAAATAAATAAACTCACATAACTTTAAATTTCTATTGAATTCTTTTCAATTACTTTTCATTTAACTCAATGCTGTTGTAAGGCAAATAGCATAAAAGACGAATTAGCATATGAGATGCAAAATGATAGTGTAGTTTCCATATTGATGCTGGTGCCACATCTTGTGACAAAGGTGTAATAATTTCAAACTCTCAAGCTTTTCGAAGTCAGCATAAAGCAAAATATCATTTTGAAACTGTTAACTGCCACACTGGTTTCAATGCTACTCTATGCATTTATTCAGTTTTAAAGAACATAAATGCAGAGGTGCTTCTTCCATACATTATAGCATTTATGATCCATTTTACAGCTATTGTAGTTATATTTGTGAATCACAGTTGTATGTGGTACAGAAAAAAAAATCAATGCTGCCATATGCTAGGCTTAGAGTTAATTAATTACTGCTTGATTTCCTTTGCACAAACTTCAAGAAAGATATTTTATTACCATCCCTGGACGAGGCTCTGGCACTTTAGTGCTTGCCACTGGAAGCCAGTTGGCATTGATGTCATCTTGGCCCTTAAACGGGCCATTGAAAGCATGGAGGACATCTTCTAGGCTGAAGGCACATACTGCTGAGCCACTGATGCTGTTCCTAGAGAGAAAAATTAAATTAACATTATTTTTCTTTCAAAAAATCAAACATTATTCTTGATTACATTTTCTCTCCCCCCCCCCCCCATCTATAAACCTCTACTTGTAATGATCGTTGGGAGAGTTTGAAAATAATATTACTCACTTTGCGGCGATAGTTCACAATAATGTCATTTTTATCAGATTCTTCTTCGCAAAAAAAAAATCTGATTTTTCTGCGACAATTAAATTCCCAAAAGAAAACCAGTTACTAAATGAAATATTGCAATACATTTATCGCATTCATGTTGTGACTAAAACATTGTGTTTATTGCACTAGAACTTAATTCACATGATTAGTTTTAACTTACTTCGTAAAAAAAGTTAGCTCTAAATAAGAAAAGTATATTTTTCGATACTTCAAATATTTCTTCCTATTAATGGCTTGAGTAGCATAAGGTTCATTTTTTAAAAAATCAGTAATTAATCTGTATTTCAAAATTAATTTCGAAAGCATGTTGCTTATTACAAAAAGAAAAATATTTATAGGTCATAAAAATTAACAAAAGCAACTATAACAAGAAAAATACATTACTTACGGTGGTGTGGTAAATACAGCATATATTAATTGACTCTCTTTGCCACCATACTTTCCAGTAACTACATTTGTCGTTGATTCTAAAATGATTAAATAAAAATGAAGTACATGAATATTTATCTCTCAGTAGACACACAGAGTAAAGGAACATGAAATACAAGGTTATATAATATATGCTGCTCTTTCTTAGCCATTTTTAGGGAGCACTATGAGTTTAAGCAGTTAATAATCTTTTTCTTCTTCTCTAAAATTGTATGGTTTCATTGCCAAAATAATTTTGCTTTTAACTTCATGTAATTTTATATGCACCCTATAACAAAAAAAAAAAAAAAAAAAATCCACACACCAAAAAAAGATTAGTCAGATTCTGATAAAAATTAACAGATATTAAGAACATAGATAGAAAACCAAACAATTGCAACTTTTTTTCAACAATATAATTATTTATTACATTCTTGGCCATGACAAATGAAGAAGAAAAAAAAAAGACTTTGGTCCGCCTCTGGCTTTAATGCAAGCTATCCTCTAACGAGGCATAGTTCAAGAAAGTTTCTGCATGGTGCACAGCTAAATTTCCCCCAAATTGATCTTCACTCTTGAGTTAGAAGCTAAATCTTTAGTATTTTGGGATGGTTGCAGCCTGCTTACCATATTGTTTGATATATCCAACTAACCCCTTTCTTTCTCACAGCATACTTTCTTTCAAACTCCAAAATATACTCATATTGGGCAGGAATCCTTTAGTAAAGCAGCATTACAGTGGCTGAAGGATATCTTAATTGAAAGGCAACAGAAATAATAGTTATCACATTGAGAATTACTCTTTATACTCTCCATACCCGCCTGTTCACTGCATAGTTCCAAAGTGCTGCAGATCTAACTACTATCATTGGACACCACACTAAATTTCCAATCTACTTTTCAGTTAAATTAAGATATTAGTTATGTACTTCACTAAATGATGAAACTACCTTAATTTATGATCCACACACATCCTCAGTACCAGTTTCCTCTTAAATAGGAAGGGCACATTGACTTGTTGGACAAAGGAATGAAACTGTTCTGGATTTATTATTTCATATTTCTCTTTCCCACTCACATGAGTCCCCCCCCCCTGCACATGAGTAGGACAGCTATGCATTTTGCGTGATTCAAGAAGCAGCATCAATCCTACAATTTGAAATCTTTTCTCTAATTCAAGATTGATTACGAATTTTCATTATCATAAAATATCACACTGTGGATGAATAACTTAATAGCGAATTTGTACTTACGAATTTCATTAAAATAAAATGGAAATTCTCCAGGCATTGAACAGTTTAATCTGGCTTTCAAAAATGAAGTCCATCTATTTCGAAATTTGTGTGGTCCCCCTTTATCTTTAGTACAAACTCTTGCAACTCTAGAGTACACAGTCTGCAAAGGAAAAAAAATCACATCAAAAATACATTGGAATGAAGTAATAGTAAAATGATAAACAAATCACTACTATTATTTATTAAAAAAAAAAAAAAAAAAACACATACACACACAAACACAAAACTGTATATAGAGAGCTTCTCAAGCATGCCCATCTTGTTCAAGAGTGTTGGCCCAGCCCTTATGGTGCAACTCCAAAAAATATAGAAAAACTCAATCCTAAAATCTTTAATGTCCCAATATGCTCCATGATCCTGTCAAGCAGAGACGTGCCGTCTGGGTAGGCAAGGTAGGCAGTGCCTACCCATGAAGAAAACATACTAATTTTTTAATTTCATTAAATGACATATAATGCGCTGATTTGGTAATATTACGGCATTAAACAGCGAATATGGCAGAAAAAAAACCCGGAAATGTTCATTTTTCTTCCTTAAAAAGCACCGACTATCGCTGCTTTTCAACCACTGTATCTATACTATGCGTAGCATTAGGAAGTGCACGTGCCCCGCACTTTTCTCCCCTAATGTTAGAAAAGCGGCGACGAAAGGCTGTCCGAAAAGTGCCTTTGCGGTTTCTTCTGTTATCTGCCGAAACTTGACTGAGTCATGCGCAGAACTGTGCCTGTAGAGTCTGTGGCGTTTCTACGATCTAGACGTCTTGATACCGTCTTTTGTACAGTGCTGTTGAATGCTTACAGTTTGCTATCTCCATTGTCGTGTTTTCTTTTTTATCAAATACAGTAATTTTCAATTGTTTTAGGTTTTTTTTGTATCTAGCTTTTTCATAGGATTAAGTTGAAACTGTATCCAATATGGAAATGAGATATATAAATTATATACATATATGCAGGTGAATATTCCTTCATATATGTATATAGTTTGTATTGTAAGTAATCATCTTTCATATTCATATTATTTTATTGCTTTTTACATTTTATACGTTTTTAAAGACCTATATTACTCCACAAATCTTCGCGTCTGCCTACCCTAGACATTCATTGACGGCACGTGCCTGCTGTCAAGGGATCCCTTCTATTTCCAAATAAGAAGGACAGATGTAAGACTCGTAAGGTACGATCTGTACAACATGTTTTGTATATTGGTAGATAATATTTTAAAATTTAAACCCGCTTTCATAATGATGACTTAATAGTGTCTTTAATTAAGTATCAGACTACATTAAAATTGATCAATATTTCTTTCTTTAGTATAGAGTCAAAAGTGTTGGACTAAACTCGAGAAAATTTCAAGACTTTTGAGCATTGTTCAAGAAGAATTTTTTGAAATGTTGCCCCTCCTATAAATTGAGCTTTGCTATTTGAAGCAAGTTTTCCAAGTTAACAAAAATTGGTGTTTTGTAATCATATTTTTGTAATTTTACACTTTTTTTGGCAAGTGACAAATGTTAGTTCCCAGTTTTGAGGTTCCCCACATTAATGATACTGAAAAGTTGTAATTATAATTAAACATTTGGCGTGGACTCCGCACTGCTTCTTTTACGTTTGTAAAATAATCTCTGTAGTTTAATCGTTCACAAAACTAGTTGAGTGTACTCATGTATGAGTGCTAGAAGCAAGACTTCTTAGTTCTTACATGAATAGTATTTCAGATATTTTTGTACACATATTAAACGATGTCAAACATGGAGAATAGTAATTTTAAGTGTAAAGAAAAGTAATAATTTTATTAGCATCTGTGATCTAAAATTGCATAAAACTGCACAGAAGGTGTATAAAGAACAGCAATCTACCTACATAAAAATGGATGGATGTATATATATACATTTGTTTGTATGTTTGTTCCTTATACAAATCCAGTTTTTGTTAGATTTTCATCAAACTTGGCACAGAGGTTCCTTGGTGCACTAGAATTCCCATAGGCGGGTTTTGAAATTAAAAAAAAAGCTCAAAATTCATTTTTTTGTCTCAAAATGGTCATTTTCTTTCAATTTTGAATAGGTAGAGTAATAGAGAAAAGCCTTTAAGCATACCAAATTGTTAAAATTTAACACATTTAAATATGAGTATTTTCCTAAAAAGATTAAGAATTAACAATGAATTATCAATTTAAGGCTCACCTATTTCATTTTAGCAAGAATTAAGTTAAAAACAATTATAATTAGTTACGCTGTATTAATAAGCACCAGGGCAATGCCGGGTAATAAGCTAGTACAATATATTAGTGCCTTAGAGTTAGCAAGGAAACATTTAACACAATTACATCCCTGTTTTGTTGTGAATATATGCAAGAAAAAAGAAAGCTTTACAATTATTCATGTTCTAAATACCAACAATTGTACCATCATTTAGTGGATTATTTGCTAAATATCGCCAAACTAAAACCAGATTCGAAAAACATTTTTTGCGATTACAATAC
Source organism: Uloborus plumipes (assembly GCA_038373865.1). Classification (NCBI taxonomy): domain Eukaryota; kingdom Metazoa; phylum Arthropoda; class Arachnida; order Araneae; family Uloboridae; genus Uloborus; species Uloborus plumipes. The sequence continues at coordinate 57,523 of JAXGGA010004162.1, read as the reverse complement.
TCCCTTTACTAAATGAAAGGAACTAAAAATGTACAGATTGCATAGTGGTTCTTGATTTGCAATATAAGAATGAGGAGTATACTACTTTTTTGAAGAAAACTTTTACCAGATCGTTTGAGAGCTTTAAATTTTATCTAGTTCTTGTGCTGAATTCCTTGGCTTGTACATGCATACAAAATATATCTATAAGCAACTTTAAAACTCACCTTTCCACAGTTGAGGTACTCTACAGCAGTTTCACGAAAGAAAAAGTAAACAAATTCATCATGGTGTACAGAACTAACAAAATTGGGTGCTGAAAAGAATTTCAGTAATGCATTAGACAAATCAGAAAAGATATTTTAAGTTCCTAAAGTTTTCGTAGTATTGCTAAATGCTTACCGTTTAGGTGCTTCCAGTTAAACTGTTCCGTCCTTAATGGTTCTCTATATATTAAAGGATCAGCTCCGGTGAATTGTGCTACAGTTGCTACATACAGATCCCCATCTACAAATAAGACATAAATTTATTGTTTAATGTAAAATCGCCGAGTTCAACTGTGTGCAAAAATTATACTTACTTTGTAGATTTCAAAAAAAAAAAAAAAAAAAAAGGATTTAACAGTACATCAAATCAAAATCAGTTTTAAAATATGAAATCATTTTATTATTTTTTCATGAATGCTAGAAAAAAACTCCATAAAATTTTTTTCAAAAGAAGATGTTTCATCTAATCTCTTATTTGACAATAGCATCAACATCAACTGCTACATTCGGGTCATGGAAGTGACTCAAAGATGGTGTATATTAGGCTATAAAACTAACACCATTGTTAATGGAAGTCTAGAAAGAAAAGACAAGTAACCATAGACTTGTGAGTCTAAATTCAATGGTTTGTAACAATTTTAGTGAAATCAGGATTATGCACTTTCTTGAGAAGAAAAAAAATTCCTGGCCTCGTCTGTAGTCATAAGCGGAGCCAATGCAACAGGGTACTGTATAATTTAATTGTTCAAATTGATTAAAATAAATAACTTTAACAATCTTTTTATAGAGATAACAAAACAAGCAGTCAAAGTTTCAAGTCATGGTGGATTTGAAATTAGGGAAAAAAAAAAAAAAATCTGTTTTAGAATAATTTGCTAAAACTGAAGTTAGCTGCAGTAGGGAAAAAAAGTTTCAAGAGGGCACTTGTTCATAAACTATTCAATAAAGATCAAAAGCATGTTGGACCAAGAGCTTTTAGTTGGTTGTCTCTTTAGTGTTTGGAATGTATTTGAAATCAGAAAGAATCTCTTAGGGCTCACAAACCTGCTGCAAAGTAGGCTTTGGTCTGGCCAAGTTCCGGTATTTTGATGATGCACCTCAAAATTCATTGCATTTACATGAACATATTAAACTTATAAAAATCAACTAAAGGAAATTTGTAATGAAGTTTATTTTTTGAGTGAGACAAATACAATAATAAGGTACAACTATTTAAAAAAAAAGAAGAATGATACTATAACTATTTTAATGGTGGCAAGATAACTGAAAATGAGACATTAAAAAGAAATATCAAAAATGAAAAGTAACATTGAGAATTGAATGCTGTAGTTTAATTATACAATATATGTAAATATTTGTGCATTTATTCAAACAAATGTAGCACAGAGCAAAATAAACAATGTTGTCATGCAATACATAAACTTTTATATCAGCTCAAACTGTTCGTCTCACTAGTTCACTAGTCGTATGAAGATAAATGGCATACAACGTTTATCATAAATACAATAATTTAAAACGGTATTTTGTAAATACAAAACTATTAATCAACATTTCTTTGTTATAACAAATGACTACATTATGCGCACCTCTCCATGTTTTATAATAAATATAATGTAATGCAACTAGATCCTCACCAAGGCAATATGAAAGAGTAGGAACAAAAATGTTATTTTCAAACCTCTTAAAAACCATTTTTTGGGTAAAGACACACACACACACACAAATGTATATGTATGCAACTGGTTGAACCTCTAATTTTTAATTTTAGTTTTGGAATTCTTTCTGAAAAACTTCATACACCGACTTTGTACCGAATAGCACATTTGCAGTTCACATGCGCGTCTGCTTAAGTAATTACGTGGGTACTAAAATATGTTGAGAAATACAGCTCTATGTGAAATCATATCTAAAGAGTCAAAAAAGCACATAAGGCACTTTTGTGATAAAATATAGCTACACACAAACTGAAAACTGAAAAGTAGAATTCAAACATAGATAGCAGTGAATTATTGAAATTATGTCAATATAACTTTCCATCAGAAAGAATACTAATGCAATATGTTGTCTGGATATATTTTTTAAAGTTTGTGCTGATGAAAATGTTACAGTGAGAAATATAGCATTTCATGATAATATTCCATCAATAATAATAAAAGAAAAAAAAAAAAAACAAGTTATATTAAAAAGAAAACCATTTTAGAACATCACACTACCTGTTCTTTCTTTTATTGATCCTATAGCAGTTGGCATGGCAAAAGAAATATAATTTTTATCAAGCAAAGCAAGATCTGATTACATATTTACTTAAGCAAATGAAGAATTTGAGAAGAATTAGGCTAAAGAACACATAAATAGATACCAATTCAGAGAGATTCAAAGAATAGCAGAATGGCATCAAGTAAGAGCACAGATGCAAAAAAATACCCAATCTCATCTATCTATATATACAGAAATGCAGATGAAATTTTTTACAATTGAATGAATAAAAAAAAAAAAAAAAAACAGGATTTTCTTTTTTATAAGTTAAAAATTTTATTTATAAAAGTTTTTTTTTTTGCTCTTTAAAAGCATACAGATTATTTTTAAAATCATGCAAATATTTTAACTATTCATTTTAAAACCTCTACTCCTTTTAAAATTTAACTGTAACGTCAATGATTATTGGTTCCATCAATATAATCTTAGAAGTTTATTTATTCTCCCCCCCCCCTCCTCCTCCATTTGAGCTGTATAATCGGCACAAGAATATTTGCTAGGTCTCCCTGTGTGTCTCAGAATAAATTACCATAGTGATTCACATAATATAAATTCTGAAATTTTTTACGCACAGTAGAAGATTTTTATTTTAACAATCTGTGAAACACATTCTTCATTCTTTTCTCTTTAATTCAACGACTTTAAATGAAAAGTACCCACATGATGGTAAAAAACTGATACCAGAAGGAATTTGTTAATGCAGTAAGCAACTTAACTGGTTTACCAACCGCCTTTCCTATCATTAACAAGTTAAAGGAATTATTTTTGACTGTGCAATATATTTAGTTTGATAAGACAATAAGCACTCTCTGGCTACTCCCAGGCCCTAGGTTGCCTGAGCCAAAAAAAAAAAAAATATTTGGTGACTAGTTCCTTCAGAAAGAGAGGAGTAAAATGCACTACAGAAAGAATTTTTAAACTAGGGTTTTTTGCTTATTTTCTGTCCCCCCAACCCAGTATTTAAGCCGAGCAAGTTGTCTTCAAATCAACACTAGCATTACTAATAACCATGCAAATTATGCAATTATTTGGTAATTTTTAGGCAACTTCCTTTTATTTTTCATGTCAAATCTTTAGTTAAACCAAACTTAGATTCCTAGGAAAAAGTTTTGAACAGTCTAGAAAATCTTAAAAGCAAATTTTGCTAGGCACTAAAAGGAGTTTTTGAACAATGTAGCAATAAGTGGAACATTTTAAGATGTACAGCTCAGTCATAAAGTACTACACGTCTATACAACAACTATACATCAAGGTAGACAATTTCATTTTATTGTCCAGCTTTCTGTGTGTGTGGTTTCTCGGTGACTGGCAGTAGTGAAAAATAACTTGTCTTTCATGTGTGGCATCTAAAATGATTTCTGGCTCAAAAACTTTACAATGCTTTGGTTACCAACCAAATTTGAATTAACCAAATTTACTATGTGTATTCTACAAGAACAAAGCAAAATGAATTAAAAAAATATCACTATTTACATATTTCTTTCAAGACAATGATGAAATATTTAATAAAAAATTTAAACACAAAGAATGCTCAAAATATTATCTTTTTCTAGCATAGATTAATAAATGTGAATTAGTGCAGAAACTATCTAAATAATAAACAAAAACAAAACACTTTTCAGCGTAATGCTAATGGTGAAATGAAAAAAAAAAAAAAAAAAAGTGCATCTATCATACCATTAACGGCTCACAACATGGGGAAAGAAGGAGGGGAGTGGAGTAAATAAAACAACTCAGAGGAACCAAGCTTTAGTATCAAAAAGATAAATTAGAATAAAAAACTAAAATAAAAATTTTATTATTAAGATTAAAAATTTAAATGTCAGCACTTGAGTAAATTTCTTAGCTCCATGAAGTAATTGAGTGAACATTTAGGTTTAGATTTTAGAGTAAGCTGAATTAGTTATTTTTGAACTCATATAAAACTTGGAAAACTATACTGTCATAAAAAATTAATTCTATACTTACATCTCCCATAAGATTCAAATTTTGATGGTTTTATTTTATTTATATAAATATTTTTACATTGAAGAAACAAATATTTGAAAGAAATTTTTGAAAGGGCACAAGGAAAAAAAAAAAAAAGCCTTAAGCCAACATTTAAAAGGATTTTTTTTTTAAATATTAAAAAGAATTTTACTTCAAGCGTTCTTAATATATTTGATATTAAATGAGTTAATGGAAATCACACAAAGTAGTAGTAAACAATAAACTAGAAAAAGTTAGATATAGATAGATAAGATAGATAAGTGAAATTAAAGATAGGATGTAAGAGAGAGAGAGAGAGAGAGAGAGAGAGTGCAAGAGAGGGATGAAGTGAAATAGAAAGAGCAACAGAGATGGACACAAAAATAGAATGATAGAAACCAGACAGACTGATAAAGATGCGAAAATAGATAAATAAACAGACATTAAACAGATCTATGGATAGCTAAAGTAGTGTCATATTTCACTCTGAGTGTTCCAGTTCTTCAATTGCTTTGTGCAATGCATCTTCCTTGTTTCTTTTTGTCAATAAAAGGATATAAGCCCCTTTTATTTTAGCTATTTTATTGCCAACTTACAGCTGATAGTTCAGTTATGACATGTGAATTAACTCTTTTCTGTCACTCAGAGTGTAATATGACCCTGTATTCTGTAGTGCATATTATTTAGTTTATTTTGAAAACACCTCTCTTATTTTGGAAAAATATTTGCTGGAAAACTTGTACAAAGACATAAATGGGCTGGCTAGGTCAACAGACAAACAGTAAAATTCAAGTTTTCTGTTAATAATTAGTTCTTCTGGCCAAAAATATCAATAAAGAAAGAACTATATATTTACACAATACAAGAAATAAAAAATTGCTTCATTTTGTGCTATTGGGTCACTTCTAGATTTTCTATTCAATCTTTGACACTACCGATTCATTTAAGGGAAAATTGTTTGATAATTAAGTACAGAAAATCTGAACAATACCTGCAAATATGGCAGTGGTGTTATGGGTTGGATCATATGGACACACGCCTTCCCCAGAGGACTCCTTTGCGATGGTGTAGTCAGCATCCTATAAAAATATACATGCACATTTTTTAAACATATTGATTTCTTTTGGGTTTTACCTAAATGATCTTACCTAAATCTTTAGTATGAAAATCATCGGAAAGTTACTTTGTAAATATAAAGTTACAAAAAAAAAAAAAAAAAAAGAGGGACGAGATAGTAATGAAATGTAAGAGCACAAAAAAAGAAAAAAAAAACATTAGATAGCACTTTTTTATGCATTAGAGAATAAATTTTGAATAGTTTATTTAAATAGGGAAAAACTAAAATTTACTTTAAGATTTTAATTTTAAGAGCTTTTCTGTAAAAATTTCTGGTCAGGTTAAAACACCAATTAACTTAAACTTCAAAAATATTAATATACTTACTAATTGATATTGGCGGCAAAGTGGCTTAAAGGCATTTGTTCCACAAACAAGTATTTTATCTTCTGATTTTCTTGCCAAAACTCTGATATAATTTTGACACTCCTCCTAAGAAAAATCAATCAATAATTGATTGTTTCTTCTTTTTATCGAAATTATTACACAGCAGTTAATTAAAAAGAAAACATTTATTTTACAACGCACAGAAAGTTATTACACATTCAAATCTCTTAATAAATTTTTAAAGATCTCAAAAATAAGTTATTTTTAATCCTCACTTTAAAAAATTTAATAAAGAACAACAGAATCTAGCCTTAAACTCATTGAGGAACAGTGGCTCCGTTTGAGGACACAATTTTTTTTTCCGGCCAACTGTTAAAGTAGCTGTTTCAGTTGGGGGGGGGGGGGTTGTTAGAACGAAGGCAAACGTGCCTTAAAGGTTATGCAGTATATGGCTAATTCTACAAAAACTGAGAAGTCTGGAGTGCATCTGCATCTGCTTCAAAACAATTAGTTTGTTTAAAAAGTCAGAACAAAATTCAGAAATTTCTTTTAAAGTTACATAGTTAAAATAAGACATCAACAGATCTTAACTATTTTTATTTCATTGTATTTTAGTAATCAAATCTTTAATAAAGCATGAAAATGACGCAGCATGTACTTGGCAAGAAATTAAAGAGATCCACTAAGTTGCCATCATTTTTGGCCACTAATTCCCAAGAAACATAAAAAATGTCGTTGATCTTGGAGACTTTTCCTATCTCATTAATCTTTGTAAATCTTTACAAAAACCTCCAAGGTCGTTCCACGGAAAATAGGCCATTTTGCACTGCACGTGACAGCTAATATATACTTCATTAAAAAAAAAATTTTTTTTAAGTAATAACGAAATATTTTTCTTCAGAAATCACACATACGGATACGCGCATGATACTCCTTCACTAAATTATAAAGCAAACTAAAATCCATACATCAATTTTCAAATTGCCTTTGCATAACATCAAACGTTTGCAGACACAGTAAATGAAAATAATGGCTTAGCTTAGGTAATGCAATTGCAGGCGAAGACTTAACAAGAAAATTCTTAGTGAAATCTGAGGATTAAGTTAATCTTTACACGTATAATTTTTAGCGTTAACACACAATCAATAAGCATAATGCGTGGCGAATGTCAAATAAAATTTACAATAAGAAAACTAATAATAAAACCTTAATTAATGAAATGAACTTTTTTTGTAGAATATTTGATAATTTTTTACCTCTGATTTTCCTTTCATTTTGCACATAGTGATGTCATCGTCACTAGAATACCACTCTAACCTCTGAAAATGTAAAGAAAACAAAATGATTCAACAATCTAATTTTGTTTACTAATATTAAATCAGTGAAATGAATCTTAGTTTGTAAAGATAGGTCCACACGTACTCAAATAAAATAATATCTTTTGAAGTATAACAATCTAAATTTGTACACAAACGTTTTTCAGAGCAACTAATAGAATTATAACCAAGTAATATAAGCATTTACTAGGGATGCAATGATATGCAGATTGGCCGATTACCGAGTAATCGGCTGCTGATAATCGGCCGGTTAATCGGAAGAGCCGATAATGATCACAAGTATTATTTTTAGCACCAGCATTTTTTCATCACTTTTTTTTTTCTTTTCACAATTTCGATTTTAGAAATAATTACTAACTAGGTGACCCGTGCGGAATTCCGCAAAAAAAAAAAAAAAAAAAAAAAAAAAAAAAAAAAAAAAAAAAAAACTCTAAACTTAAAATTTATTACGACAATTTTTATTGGCTTCATTTGCACAACATCGCCATCTACTGCCGTCGCTCTGACAACTTTTCAAAAAGATCAAAGACACGTTCACTTTTACAACTACTACAAAAGTGATACCCTATATTAAAATCAAATACCCAAGGCTACTACTAAACTAAATACTAACGTTATCGCAAAACTACCATAGTATTTTGAAACAATAAAAGTTACAATTAAGGTTTACCGAGTTAAGCCTTGGCTTGAAATGTCGCATTTAAAATTGATTTGAACAACAATGGTAACGATTTTAACAGTAGAGCAAAAAATTTAACTTTTTCAAACTTCAATCGCTTATAAGTCGCCTAAACGTGGATTTTCGAGATTCTCGTTACGCGGCGCTAGCGGAGAAACGTTCTAAAGAACGCATTTTTTTTAAATCTTTCGAATGAAATCAAAATGGAGACGATACGACAATTATTTCGCTAGATAGAGTCAATTTTGTGCCCAAAAATTGAAGTTCGAATAAAAAACGAACCGACACTTTTTAGAGGGTGGGTCTAATTTTCGTCAATAGCCCGCGGGATAAGCTTCAAAATCATAAATTTTCTTGCAATTCGATAAAGAAGTGAGCGAGTTTCGACCGGGTATAGGATTCGGCTTAGAGAAATAATATATGGAGATTTATTTCTTGAGAGACGATTTATTTTTCTCTATTTCCCTAATTTTCACAAAAGAATTTCAAAATTTCATCAAATTTCTTCAAGCTAATTAGAATATTATAGTTTATAAAGTTACATTGTGTCGACAAGACATGAAAAATTAAAAGATTTAAGGAGGAGGCTGTGGTAAACAGGCTACTTTAGGAGCACTTTTACTGCAACCATATTTCTTTTAATTGTTGCTCGCCATTTAATCCAATACACATGCTAATAATCAAAACTTCGGAAAAGTTCCAAATACAAAATTGCGGGCACGGAGTGTATAGTTTTCGTAACCCTCCAAGTCAGGAAAATTAAAAACTAAATAAATTTATTTTAAAAAATATTTTTTTATCCCCCCTCCCACCAAGTACAAAAAACTCTTTTATCAATATCACCCTCCAAATAAATAACAATAAAAGCATCAAAAATCATGCTCATAAATTAAAAATACGCTTTCGCTCAGTCAAAGAGGAGGAGGGGGGGGGTGGCAGTCGGCAGTTGTGCAATTCTGAATCCTAAGTAACGATGCTAAAGGGAGACTACCGAACAATCAAGGACATTTTCATGATTTTGAAACTGAGCAAGAACCACATTTCGATTGTTTATTAAAATTGATAAAAGGTCGTGTTTTAGTCAAAAAACAAATTTTAACACGCAGCTTAAGCTACGTGACAAAATTCTTAATATATTTTTTTATATATAGCGGAAGTAATATTTATGACTCAAAGTATGATTCAAATTTTACAGATAAAATTCCATCGCAGAAAGCAGTGAATGGTTTTCTCTGCAAAGTGAAACACAATGAATGGTAGAGGAAGTTTAATGTTCCTAAGTTGCCCATGCCATTTTTGCTTTTTAAACGTCAATTTCGACCAATGATCTGCTTCGTTCAAGCGATGTATGGAACAATTGCTTTCCTGTTTCCGTCTCTGATTGCTGAATGTGCGCATGGAGTTGTCTAACCTTTACTTCAAACAACAATCACTTTCACTTTAGAAAGCAAACAAACCAAGAAATCCCGGCAATATGCGATCTATGGAAATTCACGATGCGGCATCCATACAAATTATGCAACGGCTAAAAACAGGTGATTCTGATTGGTGACTTTGGCCTGACAGGGTAAGTTCTTCAATCAATAGATTGGAAAGGATATTTTTTGAGGAAAAATAAAAACAATATATTTGTCACAACAATATTAGCATTTTAATATTTCAGCAAGAGTAGGTAAAATATTTTTTAAAATTGAAGCAACTTGAAATCGAGATCAAATTTAAAACTGAAAACTGATAAAGTATGCAAACATTCTGAAAGAGTTTTTTTTTTTTTTTAATCTTTAAATGTGATGATTCTGGAAACAAAAACTGAAATTAAACCAATTTATCTCTTTTGAAATTTAAGCAGGAAAAAATGATTCGCATTTCAAATAATCTATAGCAGGTGCTGATAGCTCCTGAAAGAGTTATAACTGCGAAGTAGGCCTTGAACTGTCCAATGAGACATCTACTTCGTGCGAGCCGAATCGACATGTTTTACCTCTTTGGCGAATTTCTTAAATCTCCGCAAGATAGCGTGCTCAAAATCTAAAGATGCACATGAGCCCACGTGGACGCCACACTATACCTTCTTTTACCACTATTGAATAATCGATGCATTTAATTAACTAAAAAGAATGGGTACATATACAAATGTGCAGTACACGCGATGGAAGTTTAATGAGTAAGTTTTTAGGTACCGTATTTTTTGCCGTATAAGACGCAGTTTTTCTCTCCAAAATCGGGGGGGGGGGGGATATTACGGCGAAAAATACGGTACTTTCTCTACACTGACAAAAGTATGGTAATTATGAAAAGCTTTAAAACTTAAAGCAATGCGATATTTTTGTTGCCTTCTGAGATTTGAAATTGAAACAACAAAGCCAAAAATGGAATGTGTAAAGTTCACTTCTAACTTTTAGCGAGCCGATGCAGAAAAGACATTTTTACAGAGATTACAATTACTTTGATTCTACGAGTCTCGCTAAAGATCACCCAAAGTGACACTGTGGATCGGTAATTCGGTATCTTATTTCTATCACCAATTTTTTCACCAACTTGGTTATATGTCTCATTGGCGGCAAACGATTGCCGAACTATGTCCATCATCCCGCACTGGAATAACAGAACATTTTTTACGAATATATTATTTTCTTCTGAATGCTTTGTGATTGGAAGAAATTTGAAAGGAATTCACGGGGTTAACAAACTGGCAAGCAAAATCGTATTTTAACAACGATTTTACAAAACACAGGTCTCAAAGTTTACTTTATTAACACTAACCATTTTACAAAATGTTTTGAAAATCATCTCACTTATGAACAATTTAAATAGGTACAGTATAAAAAATAAATTTGAATAATTTCATAAATATTTATGAAAGATTAAACTCATTAGAATTTGGAAGTCTTGTCTCAAAGTTAGTGAAATATTAATGTTTCAAATTGAAAAAAAAAAAACATATGAAGCAACAACTAGAAATTAAGCAACATTTTTGTGTCACACAGAACAGGGGAAAACAAATTTTCAATTAAACTTTTCAGATTTTTTTCTCCACGGAAAACATTGACTAATTCAATATCAAAATTTCGCAACCCCTAAACAGCAAGACATATTAAAAGAGCTAAATTTAGAAGGCGAAGCAGAATTGGGGAATATTCATAACAAAAGAATTTGTTTCGATATTAAATCGTGCTTACTTCAGATGAAATAAGAAAACAGCTTTGAATCTAATTAAGCGTATTTTTCCAACTGATTAAAATTTCTAGATTTTTGAAAGGAGGAAATTTCATAGCACAAACGCTGTTTGTGTGAATCAAAGTCAGAGAATAATTTCATCATTTCGTTGAAATGTTTTCAGTATAAGTGGACTTTTTTTGTAGTTGGGGGACGGCTGGAGGGAGGGGGGCAATCTCTTGAAATTAAGTACAAAAATTTTATTAAAGAGCCATTCTTTCTAGAAACAAACAAGATGGTTGAAATTTAAAAGTTCTCCTTTGTTATAAGTAATCTATCACTCATTTTCAGTTTGAGCTGCGAGGCTTATGAAATCGTTCAGAAATATTTCATAAATTAATTGTTTCATTAGTTTTATGATGCAGTATGAACATCAAAGACAGGATATTTTCATGTCGAAAAATCAATTTATTTATTATTGCTTTATCATTATCAAAGGAGGGCCCGAATACGTTAAAACGTCTATCGTCAAAAAAAAAAAAAAAAAAAAACATTGTCTTGCACTTGTGACCGTTACAATTAAATATAACACAAAGCAAACGCCAAGTTAGTTGTTGAATACGAAATTTAATCTTCCCAATAATTTGTACACATATTCTGAATTTTATGCGTAATTTTCCATTGTGTGAGAATACAATCGAAATAAAAAATAGGTAACGTAATCGATTTTTAAATTACATGCCCAAGGTAGAAACTGGGAGAGAATCAAGCTGCAACCATGTCATATATTGCTCGAAAATGGACAAAAAAGCACTGCAAAAACAGACGAAGTTCACATTAGTTCTTTTAGAGTGCTCATTTAATTAAAAAAGGAAAAAATTTTGCACTAAATTACATATAACTTTCAAGTGGAAAAAGTAAGGAAAATAAAACAATACTCTAATCACTCAGAAAAAATTTTGAGAGCTTTTCTTTCAGGTTAAAAGGCGATAGCATACAAAGCAAGGAAAGGAAGAAAGAAAAAAAAAAAAGTGGTTCTCCTGAAAGCTGGGGTTTGTTCCTCATGGCTTTTACTGCAAACAAAAATCGATAATGAATTTTTGATCCCTTTCAAGTTCAAAGTGCTTTTTTCAATCGAAGAACTAAGTGACCTCGCCATTACAAAAGATTAAAAAACGAAAAGAAGAATAAATCATGCAGTCAGTCGAGGCTTTTTTAAAAGCTCGATTTCGAACGTTTTTCGTTTTTTTTATACAGTTGATACTTCTGTGACCAAGTTAAAGCAATGTGTATTTCGAATGAAAAACTAGCGAAAAATTCCCTTAAATGTATCCCATTTCATTGAAATTGCGCTTTTCAGAAAATTTATTTTAAATGAATCCCAATAAAACATTGTTGATACAATTTTGCACATTACAAAAATATATTAATTTTCAGAAAGTTTCAAAGCTGGCATTATGTATACGGTAAGTTTAAACAAGACGGCAAAACTTCAGTTGGAAACGTCTGAATAAAGAAGAATATATAAGAAAATAGTCACAAACGCAATGCTGACGTGCTACATGCAAACAAACAGACTAACGGATGCAAAACAGGTCACAAATTTATTGTACAAAAACGATATTGCACAACATTTAAATGAAGTGAGCTTACGGATGAGAAGATTTTCGACAAAAGCCACTTCTGTAAAAAGAAGATCTTTCTGATGAAAACGACAAAAGCTCACCGTTTTATATTGAAAAATGGGTTCCTTGTAAACCTGAGAGGCGTGTCTGCGGTTTCCTGCTAATCGATATATATTTATGTTGTTTAATGTTCTTTTACTTTTCAGTACAAATGTATTACTTTTATTCCCAAAGCCAAGAAATTCTATGAAATGCCAGTATATTATACATTGGCAGATACATAGCGTTGTTACAAATGCAAAGTATTAAATTTGAAAAACACTCAGGATATGACAAAAAACAATTGTAATGTGAATATCAAACAGGCGCGAATCCAGAACGGCAAAATATATCCTAAAGCTGCAGTTTTGGGACTTTCAGTTTGAGAAATCCGCCAAATACCCGCGTTTTAGCACAAAAATTGCACTGTGACCGGTCCCTTTCCGAAAATGATCGCCCCCTGAACAAGAAGCTGGATCCGCCCTTCATATCAAATCAGCGTCAGCCCATACCCTACACAAGTGCGATTTCTACACCAATAAGTACTTTTACAATTATTTATTTTTCTCGCCATAATATCATTATTCTATCGTTTCAGATACAAGCTCTTGAGTTTAACGGTGAAAAACGCATTCTTTCATATTCGATACCTTGCATTTGCATCGACGGACGATATACCGTTGTTCTCTCTGCTTTAAGTCGACAAGTTATAAATTAAGACATTTTGAAGACATGTTGGAAGAGTGATTTTGAAATTACTATCATAGATGAATTCATGCTTTATCCAGTTCTCTATACTGAGATATTTTAAATTCCAGTTTGTTCACTCTGTAATTTCATTTTACTTGTCACCGACTTTTCTTGAATTACACAACACACTCAATTTTTCCATGCGTTTTTTTAAAAACAGCAAAATTTTTAACATACCTCACTCAGTATGGAATTAGGGCAACGAAATATACTATGAAAAAAAAAATTTGAAGTCAATAAAATTTGTACTTGTAAGGAATTCGAAAAAAAAAAAAAAAAGGCAACCCTGCTGTTGTATTTCAATAGGGATTCCGCGAAGCAGCGGAAATAATCATATGTTGTATGTATCTATAAATCGTCAAATAGTTTCATAATCTGCTTCAAGAAACGCTAAGTTCTGCTGATATCATTGAGATTTGTAGTGAGAAAGTTAGGAAGTGGTGAGGAAGCTAGCTACTATGATGATTTTGCAGGTAAAAGTAGGATCGGTAGAAAAATAAACTGCTCACATGCAGTTAAAATGCTTACTGTTAAGTGTTTTTTGGCTCGAAGACATATCGCACACCTAGAATGAAAGGGGTACGGCTTTAATGATGATCTATTTGAAGACGTGCTAATTTTATTCTAGGGGTGAGAAAAATCTTACTTTCAAATATGTCATAAGCAATTTTGTAATTTGGAGAAGAAGCAGAATGGAAAAAAAAAAAAAAAAAAAATAATTAGGGCACTTCCAAGACAACTGTCGGCTTTGCTCAGTTATTACGTGGTCTAATGTCAACTAACAGCTCACAGTAAATTGAGGCCAGTAAATTAAAAACATCAAAATAAATTAGAAATTGCTAAGAGCATGTGCTGCGGGACAGTTATTAGGTAATAAGACCAGAAATGACTGAAACAATCCTCATATCTTGTTGCAGATTCGTTCAATGCTTGAGTTAAACTAATAATGATTAAAAAAGAAAAATAAACGAATGGAAAATATGTAACATAAGAAAATTATACGCAAACATTTAGATTACATTCGCAGAATTTACCATTTTACAGGGCTCCCCACTCATTTTGAAAATTGAAATTCTCCGACTCTTCCAGAAATGAAATTCCACTAACTTCCAGACTTGATTTTCGAGTTTTCAGCTTTCTACATAAAATAAAAATTATGGCTTTCTTTATGCTTTTTTTCCCCAGATTTATTTTCGATTTTTCAGGCTTTTGACAAAATGAATAATTTTCCTTGATGTATTTGATTTTTAAAAAAATTCCCAGACGATTCCAGGTTCTCCCTGACTATCGGGAACACTTTAAATACATTAAAAATTAATACAGTTGAAGCTCAACTAGGATATTAATTAATATTAAAAATGTTAACTTACTTTCTTTTCTTGTAGTGTGTCGAGACTCAAGTTATACACAATGTTTCTGAAAAATAAGAAACAACATTTAGAAAATGATAGCTATTGCTACGTAACTGAAAAATTATCTAGAACTGCAATAATTTCAGACATTTTTACTTCTTGAATTTTTACACATTTGTTTCCACTCAAAAGCACATCATGCATTTTATAACAAACTAGCTTAATACCCGGCGTTGCCCGGGTACTTATTAATACAACATAGCATTCAGGTAAAATAAGTTTGAAAGAGTTCTATTCATATGGGTATAAAATAATTTGCATCAATCAGTCTCTTAGGTACAAACTTTGAAAAAAACTAAAATATTACAGAAAGTTAAACGTTTACAGAAAAATAGTCTTATCAAAAGGTGAAAATTAAAGAGAAATGTTGTCTGTGCTTTGCCGCGTCCACTGGCATGAAATATATGCACATGGAAGTGAAAAAATTGCATCAAATTCACCCGCCAAATTCAAAATATTAACTTTTCTCTATTAACTGTTCCCACCTACAAAGTAAAAATTATTATAACTCAATCTAATAAATCTGTCTGAAATAAATCTGTTTCTCGTTCTGAAGGCTTATCTCCATTACAGACGCAACTGTTGTCGCATTGCAAATTTGAAATTCAAATCCGTGGTTCTTTTTATAAAGTCCACATGAATTATGATTGTTTTTTACTTATTTCAATGCTAAAAGGAAATAGGTGAGCCTTAAATTGAAAATTCATTACTTTAATCGTAATCATTGTTGGAAAATACTAATATTTAAAAATCTTAAATTTCATCAATTTGAATACTAAAAGGCCTATCTCGATTACAATATAAATAGGCTAGATTCCTATAAAAGGGTCATTTTTTGACAAAAAATTTAAATTTGAGCTTTTTAGATTTTTTAAAATTTCAAGACCCCGCCTATGAGAATTCTAGGGCATCAAGGAACCTCTGTGTCAAGTTTGATGAAAATCTGACGCAAACTGTGGATTTGTATAGAGAACAAGTATATATATATACATACACTCATTTTTATAGATATAGATTAAAATCAGATACATTTACGATAAGAAAAATAATAATCCAAAAGTAATTAAAAATCAATAGCTTACATGGAAACTACGAAAACGGACAACGTGACCCAGGGACGAAGAATAGAGAGGGGGTCATATCAATCAGAATCTTTGATTTTAAATCATACTATTTCCAACCCTAGTTTGGTGATTTATGTTCATGTAAGAGCTGTTAGACTAACCCGTCCCCCCAAGAGAAATTTTGCTTCGTGATGACTTTCACTCAATTTCTTTCCCAAAAGAAAATTCTGGCCGTTCTAGAGGCTTGACTCAGTTTGATTTCGCAAAAAAAAAAAAAAAAAAAAAAAAAACTTAGAAATTGGATACATTATCACAGTATGAATTATCGGACGTTGAAATATTTGAAACAGATCACTCCTTTAATCAAACCCGCAATTGTCATTTTCAGTCTCTACGAAATCCATGACTAACTTGGAGATCGTCTGTAGAAGTGTACTCGCACGGCAGCTGCAATACCAGCATGCATTTTTCATCCAGGCAGTGATTCTTTAACATTTGTAAGGGTCGAGAAAGTCAGATTTACGATGCTAAATTTAATATCACCTTTGAATCAATCTTCTCAAAACAGATTGACTAACTCAGAAAATAATTTATAAGCATTTAAAAAACATAGTAAAATTGAAATGCTTTAAAAAAGCATGAAAATTTTTTTCATTTATACCCGCTGAGGTCGGGTAAGATATTCCTATTTGTTCAAATGTATATAAGGCTTTGAAAAGTAAATACCAGGATTCATTGAGGTTTCTACGAAAGGGTACACATTTTCAAAACTAAAATTCTATCTTAACAATTATTTGGAAGTTCTTTCGGAGAGGTTCTCTCTAAAAAAAAAAAGCTCCGAAAAGAAAACATAAAAAATAAGGGATGCATTACCCATTACGCCCTAATAAAATCGGGGGGGGGGGGGGGCGCTAAGCGCTGGGTTCAAAAAGCAGTTAGTTCAATGACCGGAATACAATGGACGATTCTCAATCCCCCTTCTCCATTTTCTTCTACGAAAGGGAGAAAAATCAGACGATGGAATCTGCAAAAGAACAGAACATTCTTTAAACTGAACTCAGATCGCTCCCCTTAATCGCAATCAAACCATGACACAAACGGAGCATTTACGGTTATCTAAAATGACTAGCGAAAAAAAAAAAGTGCCTTTTTTTCGGCCGCGTTTAACTCTCTCTCCGCCACACAAGATAAAAAGTTCTGCACTAACAAGGCACCCTTTTTATTACTCAAGGGGCCCCGGAATTGCATTCATGCGCCAAAGGAAAGACATTATTATCCAAGTGATATACGAGCCCTCCGTTTTTCTTTTACACTTGATAGAAAATCTGCCCCCTCCACTGGCAACATCACACTTTACTCGAAAAGTGTCGCACTATGTTAATTGAGCGTTAAGCATTAACGAGCATATTTCACGCCAATCAGAAAGGAAGGGAAAGGGTGTATATATACACTCTCATTTCTTGGGGTACCCGGCAGAGGACGGGAACCATAAGTCCACATGTGAGCCACGAGCCAGATGTATGAGACAGACGTCTGGAACTGTTTATTTTTAGCTCTTCTTCACCTTAGTTCCCCCAGACGATCATTAATTTGTCCGATTTTATATGCTTAAGAGAAGGTGGGAAGAAGAAGAAGGGGGCGGATATATGAACCGTTGAAGGCAAAACAAAATGACTGCAGTTAAAAATATTTTTCTCCTATCATTTAAGGAATTTCGGAACGGAAATTCTATCTAAACATAGCACATAAAAATTGCTGAAAATGGTGGGAATGTGTAAAAAGCTTGATGTGGACACTAGATAACTTCCTCAGTTCTTCAGTTGTAGTCCAAACGGCCGACTGTTTTGTGTACCTTCGAATTGCTGGGGACTACGACAACATGAATTCCCTTGTTCGCTAATTAATTAGAAATAAATAAAACGAGCCCGTTTGTAGCAATAGTAGTATCCAATTCAAAAAATAATCTTAGCAGTTTTGTTTGTTTTTTTAGATAAAAATTTTTTAACTGAAATTACAAGTGGAGCGATTAGTATTTATTTATTTACTCTTAAAATTTCAAATGTGAAGGCACTTGATTTGATTTTGCTACTTTTTAAGCCACGAACGTGATGGTCATTTGTTGATCTTTTTGACAATATCCTAATTCTGGGGAATCCTGAAAATGTCCATGTTTTTAAAAAATTGTAGTTTTAAAAAATTGATTTTAAGAATGAATACTTAAACTGGCGGGGAGAAACAGATAATCATTAATTTCAAAGATGAAACCATTTGAATCGATTGGTATTAGGACCATAATCATAAATATTTGTTTTAAATAACAGAGCAAAAAAGCATACCTGCCAACATGTCTACTTAGAAAATCTTACGATTTTTTAATAAGACAACCTATTTCTTAATGAAAATCAGACATTAAATAAGTTATCGTAATTGTATCACTGGCACTTTCACAGGGGTGATTGTGAGTTCATGAAAAAATACCTGAAAGTTTTGAAAAGAAAATGTGGGGGGGGGGGGGGGCGCATTTTTCAAAAAACCAAGGCCCGTATTATTTAAGCACACCTTACTTTGTAATTATGCATATTTAATAATAAATTGCCTTTCATAAACAAACAAGACACATTTCATACGTTCGAATAGTTTCAAATAGTTTTTAGTTGAAAAAAATAGAATGGCATCTTAACACTTTTGTTCGATGGATATTATTAGTAATTATCGAAAATCACCAAAAATTCGAAAACTAAAAAAAATACCGAAGGTGGGAAGACAAAAACACAAAAATATTTTATTTCCGGTATTTTCGAACATGAAAATACCAGAATTGATCATGAAAATACCGGAAATCCGGTAAAATACCGGAACACAATGTGATATTGCATCACATCATTAGGTTCTTTTTCAGTTCTTCAATCATTTTGTAACCTATCATTTACGATCGCTTAACGATAATCATTTCACTGCCCTTAATTTTCCGCTCATTTACATGTATCATTTCGGTTATGCATTTTCGGTTAAATTAACGCGTTTTCGAATCGCGATTTCCTTATTCCCTTTTTTTTCCAAATTTCGGTTTTTTCGCATTTTTCCATTTTTGGCCATCTTGTGCGAACTTCTTTTTCGATCATCTCCCCCAGCTGGGTTGTTCTTTGAGGGCAAAATTTGACCCACGCTACACGCTATTGGCCGAAACTTCCCGAAACTTTCCTGCTCGCATTCTTCAGGTCATTGACTCCCCTCCCACGCTTTTCTGTGATTGGCCCGCTCAAGGTCAAGCGCAGGAGTCTGGTGTTCGGAGCGCGCGAATTTCGGCAGATTGACTCTGGACACGGTGTCTGTCGGTACGACGTGTTTATCAGGGAGCTGAGTTTTATCGAGGCTCGAGTTAGCTGGAGAAGATGGAAAATTGCCGCCGAGAACGAAAGGGAGGCACGAGCCCCATAAAATAATTATTTAACAAAAGGAATCTCACTGTCCTCTTCTCGGCAGATCACCAGCAAAGATGAAATAGCCCGCCTTTCCTCTACAACGAAACTTCGCTTTTGGGCGAGATTCCAGACAGAGTAATGCAGAGTGTCTTCTTCACGACAGTAGAAAATCGCTTGCCTGCGAGATTCGGGATTCAACAATGCAGCGTCCATTATCCAATGTGGTGAAGAGGACCTTTTTTTTCAATTCCATCGCTACGATTCCAGAATTCCGTTCAAACTCGTTTTCCTCCCTGCAATATATTTTACAAGTTTTACAGACGCTCACTTAGCATATAAGTCCTTCTTTTCTGCCTTTTGTCGCGTCGCATCCTCCGGCTACATCATCCCGCGTTTCCAGCTCCAGGTTTAAATATCAAGTCTAAGAAGTGATTTTTTTTCCGTTCCATCATCGACACCCGAATTTAAACAGTATAAACTCTAGCTACAAATAACTTTGAACTTTCTTCAAGTTCGTCAATCCATCAAGATGTGAACTGTTTTTTTTTCAACATATGCAACTGAACAATATTGATTATTTTATATAAATTAGTGTAAAAAAAAGGTATTGATATGAAGTATTCAACAAAAAAATTCGTTTATTTAAAAATTTGTGAGAGAGCTCTCAGGTAATAACAAAAAAAGGTGAAAGAAATGTATAATAGATGAGGCTGCCTTGAATAAAATTTCCAGTGTTGATTTCAAGATGTTTTTTTGTTTTCTGAAGTTGTCAAACACATCTACACGACAGCGGGGTAAGTCATTTCCTTTCTTTTCTTTTTGGTTTTGGATTTAAATTACTAGGGCATTCAAGCCAGGCGTTGGTCTGGAGTTTTTCGCGATGTTATTTTCCACTTACGATTCGGCCATTAACTTAATTAATTTTTCTTTGAATTTCTAGGGAATATTTTCCCATTAATCTTTAACTTTGCCTTTTTTTTTTAATTTTTTTACTTAACAAAATTAAATGCATCACTAAACGATGCGCATTACACCACACACAATCACCCCTGCTTTCAGTAGTTTTCTTTCATTTTAATATTTCTTTAGATTTTCAACTAAATAAAAGAATTTCATTTTTTTTTTTTTTTGAAATTTTCTCTGAAGTATGTGTATCAGCATGCTGGTAAGAAGAAAAAAACATGAATAAAAATATATGTGAACTAAAATAAAGAGGGCTTTAGTAGCCATGTTAAAATACTTCCAATTCTCAAAATATTAAAATACTTTCACGATGCAAAAGGACTGAAATCTTAACACATGAAGCAATTTTTCGTTGACAACAGATTATTTTTTTTTCAATTAAATTTATTAATTATAAAAATTAAAAAATGCAATCATTTCATTTAAGTTAGCAATGTGCCAAATTAACTTCCACCATCAAAAATATTTAAACACTGACAAGAAGTTAAAGGATTGAAATGTCAAACAAAAGAAGCGATTTTACGCGAATCGAGGGTTAAAATGTAAGCATGTAAAATGGAAAGGAAAATATTTATAAATTATTGAAATAAATAATTAAATGTGAAAATCTAAGGTAGCATATTTTTATGTAACCTAAAACTTTCGCAAATATTAAAAACTATTTGCACGATGCAAGAGGATTCACCATGTGAACAAGTTTTCCGCGAAGCACGCGTTCAGTACTGAAATATGATGAAGTTTAGGCTCTCCCTCGCATATTAACACATGTAACGATGAATTTTAAAGAAGCCGAGAAGTTGAAATTTAGTTAAATGAAAAAAAAACCTTAGAATTGATGAAAAATCTGTATAAAAACGTACGATTTTCCACCTTTATCGTACGATCGTACAATAGGGCAAAAAAACGTACATTGTACGGCCAAAACGTACAAGTTAGCAGGTATGAAAAAGGAATCGAAATTCAATACACGAAATAAAAAAAGGCATAATTACAAAAAATGAGGCTAATTACTAATATTAACGGGAGGGTACAATTTTGTTTTCAGTAGTAGCCTGAGCAAGGCTACACTAGATAGCGTTTTATACAGGCTTCTTCATTACTCAAAACATCAATGGTAAAGATTTGCCCGCTAGAGAGCGCTGAACAACGACCTCCCAAATGTTTGTTTACATTTATTAGCATGTTGTTTCCGCTGTAAAAAGTGACATTTATCCTATCTTTTAGGGTTAAAAAATATTGATGTAGTTAACTGAAGTGGAGTACAGAGTGAATTGATGCCGAAGGCCCTCTTAGTACTGCTTTTTAGGGGAAATAAATTCCCTTTTCAGGTAAAGTTGGTCGCAACTCATGATTCAGTCATACGACATTCATTCATTGTTTACTTTCTTCGAATTAGCAACATATAGCAATGGCGTTCAATTTTGACATCTCTGCATTAATAAAATATACGCTTTTCTTCGCAGCCGATAAATAAAAATGTAGCAATGAAATAATATTGTTCTATTTACTATTTTGTTTCATTACTGTTGCTCACACGATCTTAATTGCTACGCAAAAGCTCAGATGTTCATTTTGATAGCGTTGACCCATCAGAGCGATAAATGGCGAATCTATTCGTAAAGACATTTCATTTTGATGCCCCAGAATGAAATGTACACTAATGAAGCGATGGTGTTCAACGGAAAGACGATTGACAACAAAACATATTAATTTCTTTAGTAAAAACGAAATGAGCATATATAATCGTTTGGTACTAAAGAGCAATACAAGTACGAAAAAAATAAACAAAACTACAATATTACGACGACCAACTGTAAAATTTTGTTTCCATTTACACAACATTAAAAGGTAATGTTCTTTTTATGTTAAATTTCACACATTGATAATATTTCGATAATTGGGAATCTGCTGTGGTTGCCAAATTTTTGGCGATAATTACTTTATTTTGTTGCTCTTTAGTTTATGTTTGCGAAGGAAGTATATTTCCCTCGCTCATAAATTGGACACAAATATTTAACGCCAATAGTGAAAGATAACCAGACTTCCAATCACCGAAATCTTCCCTTTTTACTTTCTTCTATATCTAATATATAGAAGAAAGTATTGGTTTCGTGAAAATTTTCGAATGTCGAATTTTGACGGATTTGCACGTTTTGAGGTGCGCTGAGTCCATTTCGACCATTTTTGGAAAATGTCTGTCTGTGTGTCTGTCTGTGTGTCTGTCTGTCTGTGTGTGAGTCTGTATGTGTGTGACCAGTTTTTGTGGCCGCGCTAGAGCAAAAACTACTGCATGAAATCGAACAAAAATTTTTGCACATATGTACCACCATGTGAACTGGTGCACCTGACTTTGTTTAGCGAATTCCTCCAAGGGGGGTGGAGCAATCGCACGTGTTCTGCGCGGGGGTGATTGCTATATCTCAGGAAGTAAAAGGCGGAATCAAACGAAAATTGGTCCATAGGTAGACCCTACTGAGTACAAGTGCTGATTCAATTTGTTTGTCAATATCTTGAAGGGGGGTGGAGCAATCGCACGTGTTCTGCGCGGGGGTGATTGCTATATCTCAAGAAGTAACCGGCGGAATCAAACGAAAATTGGTTTATAGGTAGACCCTACTGAGTACAGGCGCTGATTCAATTTGTTTGTCAATATCTCGAAGGGGGGTGGAGCAATCGCACGTGTTCTGCGCGGGGGTGACTGCTATATCTCAGGAAGTTACCGGCGGAATCAAACGAAAATTGGTCCATAGGTAGACCCTACTGAGTACAGGTGTTGATTTGATTTGTTTGTCAATATCTCGAAGGGGGGTGGAGCAATCGCACGTGTTCTGCGTGGGGGTGACTGCTATATCTCAGAAAGTAACCGGCAGAATCAAACGAAAATAGGTTCATAGGTAGACCCTATTGAGTACAAAAGCTGATTCAATTTGTGTGTCAATATCTCAAAGGGGGGTGGAGCAATCAAAAGTGCTTATTTTGTCATTGCACCTACTGTATCTCGGGAAATATTGCTGCGATTTGAATGAAATTTGGAATAACACTAACCCAATATGGAAGCAAGCATCGATTAAATTTTGGCGCCAATCGCCCCAGGGGGAGGGTGGGGTGATTTTTGCGCTTAGTCAACAATGCGAAAAATTACTTCATTAAAAAATCGCTTTCACGCTATTTAATTATCAAAACAGCTGAAAACTTTCAATGATTTGAAATTTTTAACTGTTGCCAATTTCTTTTTACTAAAAATAAAATGTTTGCAATTTATCTAAACAAGGCTTTTGCAATGATTTCCAATTTCGCTCATTGATTCTGCATTTGCAGGGTTATTACGATAATTGGGAAATTGGAGCTGCTGTCTCCAATTATTCTGGCGAGTACGTATTTTATTTTGTAACCGGAATTCATAAGATAGATATAGAAGAAAGTTTCGTGACGGCCACGACAGCTAGTTTGTTTCTAATTTCACGCATAAGTTTAATACTTGAAAGTAAAATAATGGGCCAACTGAAAAAAAGCTGCGAAATAATGTGAGAATTCTTATTAAAAAACTCGCCAAATCAACTTCAAAAGCTCCATTAGCATGTAACATAACAAGTTTAATAAATATATCGAGCCATTATTATCATTGAAATTTAAATTAAAATGCAAAATAAGAGAAAAGAAGACGATGCAAGCTTAAAATTTTAATCTTCGCTTAGGTGGTAAGAAAATACATCGCCAAGTTAAAAAACGTACCTATAACTGAAACGTACATACTACCAAAGATCTCGGTTATTGAAATATTCTCAAAAGCTTTACGGAGAACTTCCATTAAAATGTAAAAAAATCGCCAAATAAATTAATTTGACCATCTAAACTCATCAAAAGTTTTGATGGAACTATCGTTCCAAAATCGCCATTTGTCGCTCTGCGGTGCCAGTGTCGTTTCATAGTTAATTAATAATTAGAATCAATTAAAATGAAAAATAATTCACTAACTAATTAAAATAAGCCGTTAAAATGCAGAATAAACCAACAAATTGAACGAGCTATTAAATAACGTTAAAATACACTAAAATAGAATTGAATGCCAAATTGTAAAATGGTCGCCAACAAATTAACTTTTAATTTTGTCTTTTATTATTTGATTTGTAGAAATGTTAGTTACCATAAAATTCGATAGGTGTCGCTGGAAAAGGACGTCCGTTTTTATCCCAAGGATTTTGATCAAATGAAGAAGCCTGTATAAAACGCTATCTAGTGTAGCCTTGGTTGCAACCGTCCAGATTGTCTGCTCCCAATCCCAGGATAAAATGCATTTGCTGGATGCTGTAGCTTTGCATGGATTTAGTCAAATAGGGTGTTGTTACTTGCTTAAAATTCTGCCTCAGTCACGGCCTTATTTGCTTTTAGAAGTTTTCCTGGCAAAGCAGTATGATACCAAGCTATCACTATGAGCCAAAAAAGGTATCTTTAAAGCTCGTGATTTATTATAGAACAGTAATCTCTTTTTAAGAAGGTTTCTGAATTCCTCAGCAATATTCCAGGTTCATTTCAGGAAGATTACTAAATTTTAGCGGGAAACGTAAGATTAGTTCGAAACTAATTCTATTCTAAAATCACGAGTTATGTTGTATTTTCAAACTTCACATATAGCTTTTTTAAGTTCAAAAAGAATGGTAAAGCATTTAATTATAACTTTTTTATAATTTTTGATACTAAAGCAAAACATTCACGACACATGCAATATTCCCTCAAAAATTATTGGGGACGATAGACAGAGATGCACACATTTACCCATTTCAAAACCCTATTGTCAACATTTATTTAGATTTTTCAGCAGTAATGTAAGCTAAAAATGTAAACATAAAAACAACTCTGTCTACACAAGGCATTATTTACAAAATCAACTTCATTAATAAATTTAACGATGCAACGAGCTTAAAATTTTTCTTTTCTAGCTTTCTTTTTTAAGTACTTTTTAATTATTTATTCCCCATTATATAGGAGCCGAATGCAAAAGCTACCTTCATCAAAAATGTACAATTAGCACCGGATATCGAAGCTTTCTTATTTACCTGCTTATTAATTGCATTTATTATTCTGGAAAACAGCAATTAAAATATTGAGTAAAACAATTGAACAAAAAATATTCATTAATTCTCCTTTCCCGAACTCTCTTTGATAAATTTTTAAACATTCAAACTCCATGCGACATTTAAGGTCCTCACAATAAGATTTGCAGATGTAAACAATTACTGAGAAGTGAGCCGTAATGACTTTGAAATATTTGATTGCTTTATGGCAACCTATGCAAATGCTGTCACTAATTTATGCGGAGCTTAATAAAGCAGATGGCAGGTGAATTTGCGCTTAAACTTCTAAATTAAACAAACTGAGATTAATAAATATGTCTCGAAAGGGGACACCATTAAAGCATAAAATTGAACAAATATCGCTTCAACCTTAGGCACGGGAGAAAATATTGATCGAGAGTTTCGTTATTTTGTGTAGATGGAAGATCCAAGTTATCTTAATTTCAATAACGCAGAGGTATTTGAATTTCTAATGTATACGAGAAGAAAATAGAAATTAAGTAGGTTTATAACAATGACTCCAATTCATTCTGAATCAAAAAAGCCTAATTCTTTCTTTTTTTCAAGTCAAAAAAATGCTGGATTCTTCTGATTAAATATGTTTTAGCGGGGGGGGGAGGGTACTGGGATTCAGTTTAATAAAGCTTAAAGTTTTAAATAAAAAATAAACAGGGCGAAAGGACAAATTATGGAAGATTATTTCTGAAGATCGTAGAAAATACCGTAATGTTTTTTTCTGACATGACAAATATTTGTTTTTTCTGTGATTCATTTTATTTGTTTCTATAACTGATGATTTTTCTCATAATTTCTTACAAAATTATTAACGTCATTGCCTATCGCATCATTATAATGCAGTATATGGAAAAAATGAATGCTGTTTTTACAGAATAACACAACTAATTTTACAGTAATAAACCGTAAAAATTGTTTATTTTATGGTCACAAACAGAAACATTGCTAATTTTACAGTACTAAATTGTAAAATTGCTCATTTTAGTTTTATCACCATGCATTTTAGTTCTGCATTGGAATCTCATTTGCCAGTATTATACTGTTTTTTTACGGTATAATACAACTTAAACGGAGATGCCTAAGTCTAAAATTTCATAAGGCTCTTCTATCAACCTAATATGTCCTGCATTTTATTGCCGAGGATCATTGGTAAAGACCAGAAAGTGTTGGGCATATCTACTTAATTCCGTTGAAAAGGAAGTTGTCATAGGTTTCATCTCTTAATTCTCTTCTCCTACTAGTTAAACATTAAATGGTTCATATCTTTGCACTATTTTTTTAACACAACCTATCTCACTGAAACATAACTTCGAATAAAAAGCGTTATTTTCGTCCTTGAAATGATTTACTTGTTCAAGAAATTCAAGGTAACCAACATTTCACTCTGATCGTTTGTCGAAAATTAGAACAGATATAGAAGTTATTGTTGACACTAAGTTTTAAGACAAATGATGTGAAAGAGAAAAAAGAAATTCCATTCGCTCGCAAATTTATGGCAGCAGATAAAATAAATTTAGAATAACGGTAAGAAAATGAACTGAAATTACTATTGGAAAAGTAATTTTCTACTCATATACCATCTGGGATGTCATTTTCTTTTCACTTTTCTCTTAAAAGGAAGCATGCGAGAAAAGATTTTGTTTAGCTTTAGTATTTTTTATTGTCATCAACTAGAAACTTTCTTTGTAATGCGGTTTATGCGAAGCGTAAGAATTTTATAGTTTGTTTCAACTCGGCTAGTGCATATTATAAAATTTTGAAGATTTTTAACGAAAAGACACAAAAAAGCAATCGTACAACGAAAATAAAAATACACAGAGATATTTATTTAAATCTTCACAAGGATCATCATTCCGTTTTTTTTTTCCACATCTTGTGGCCGGTAGTGGCAAGTTGGCACTTGCCACTACCGGCAAGTGCCTACTTGCCAGTAAATCTTTCCTGGAAAAAGCATGAAATGTCATTTTTAAAGTGAGAATCATAAATCAAACTATAGTTTCTATCATTTATAACACCTTTAAATGTATTACAATAAAAAATAACTAAAATTTTTTGTAAAAATCATTAGATGTTTACTCATAACAATACTTGAGCGGATTAATGTGTTTTTTGAATACGATTATTTTGGTAAAATTAAGCATGAAGATAAAATTAAACTTGGTTATATATTTGACTGCTAAGAATTCGCCGCACATAGTTTCTGCAATACTTACTTAAATTACGTAACTTCTTCGTTGTTGTATAGCCAAGGGTATATAGGGGCTGTGAAAGCTAAAAAAAAAGCTTTTGAGAACCATTAATATAAGCTTATACGTTGCATAAATAAAACCAGAATTATTTTTGCACTGTGATGAAACCAAAAAGGTAAATTTTTCTAAATCATAGCAAGAACAATAAATTAGTAGACCTCATAAAAATATGCGCATGTGTGTGTGCGTGCGTACCTTGTAAATAAGATATTATTTACGTGACTCAAAACATAGGACATACAATTTTGATAAGAGTATATTTAATTACTGTTTTCACTTTTATATTTTTTTACAAAAGAATTAGAGAAATTTTTCTCGAGAAATCTTTTCAATTTTTACAAACAAATTTTTGATATTTTAACTTAACCTAACTCAAGTCAAACTTTTTTGTTTTTTCTCAAAATTTGTCCCAAAGTACCATGTAAGGAAAGAAAAAGTCATTAGTAAAGTAAATGAAAAATAAAATAGGCCTTTCGTTTTCATCGCAGAAAAAAATTAGTACATAAGTAAGTTAGAGAGAAAACGACTTCATTAGATATAGTTTAAGCTAGTTTTTGCAGTATAAGCTAAAACAAATTTCTAACTTTGCTACAGTAAAATTACAAATAAGCTGTCTCATCATATTTCTCTTGAGACAGCATTCTATCTTTTTCTACCTTGATCCTCTTATAGACAAGGAATTGAAGATACATTTTGCATTCTTTGTTTAAAACTTCCAGAATATTTATTTAGCTACATAAGTTGAAACAAGAATTGTTCCGTCCAAAACCAAACGAGCCTATTTTCCCGCACACCGACATCGACATTATAGCATCTAATAAACATTATCGTAATTAGTTAAAACTGCAAATGTGTGTCAAACATACATTTTTAGCACTTAAGGCTGATTTTTGAAATCGATATTTGCCACTCTCATTGGTTGAAATAGATACAAAAAGGTTTTGAAAGGGAAAAACATAGTATCATGTTTTAAACAATGCAACTAATATATATTATCTTCATAAAAATAAAACTATCTAATCATTTTCAATAATAATAATAATAATAATAATAATAATAATAATAATAATAATAATAATAATAATAATAATAATAATAATAATAATAATAATAATAATAATAATAATAATAATAACAACAATAATAATAATAATAATAATAATAAAATAAATTAAAATAAAATAAGCAAAATTGAAAGCTTTTGAAAATAAATATATTTCATCAAAAAATTAAAATAACAATAACAATAATAATAGGTTATGGCTCTTATTATTATTATTTTATTACATTATTATTATTTTATTTTATTTATTTATTTATTTATTTATTTTTGATAAAATAAAAGCCTCGCATTTTATTTTTAATCCATCAATACTAAAAACAAATAAAGTTTTTCATAAATAAATAATTAAATAACAAAATATCCTATTAAATAAGTATTTTTATCAGAAAAAATGGTCTGTGGAGTTTTTTTGTTATGAATCTCTTTTCAAGAGCTTTTACTAACAAAGTTGGTTCGAAGAAATTCTGCCTTTAAGTTCGAGATTCATATTGGTCTTAAGTTTCTTAACCCTAACAGCAGCGACTACTTTTAAGGTTTTCTGAACTGTTCAAAATTGAGTAAAAATTGTCAAATACGAGAGTTAGGTGTTTGTTCCCTCCGAGATCTTTTGAACAAAAAATAGTTTGTTCGACTATTCGTTCGAAAGTTATTGTGAACGACAGACAGACAGACAGACACACATTTTCCCTATCTCACAACCCAACGTTCCAATTTCTAATTCTTCGATATTAATTTAATTATATTATTTATTTTTGACTTTTTGACTGCGATATTATTAGACGCTTCAAACCTCTTTTAATGCTTTTTCGTCTTTCTTTTACTTTAACGGGAAATGTGGTCTAAAAATGTATAATGTTATGACAGTTAAAATTACAAGTAAGCAGTCTCATCATATTGCTCCTGAGACAACATCCCATATTTTTCTGCTTTGATCCTCTTACAGATAAGGAATTGATGATACATTTTACGTCATTCGTTTAAAACTTCCTGAATTTTCATTCGAAGCTAATTATAGCCTAACCCCATAAATTACGTGCCGTAAAATCAATTATTACGGTATTCCACTCATTCATTTCAAACACAAATTATTATACTTATCTTTTTAAGTGATATTCTTCTTCGAAGCTTTAAAAATTAAAATTCAATTACAATTTCTGGCTTGTTTCGAATAAAATTGGATTTTTAGATAAATGACCGCGTTTCTGCGCATTTATTCTCTTTAATGGAACAAGTTTCCATTATTCGAACCCGCGCGTAATCACATGCTTCCCTTGATGAGTATCTTCTAATTCTAGAGCGCGGGAAATAATTAAGGAGAAATGAACTGTAATGATTCGAAATATTTGACTGCTTTATGACAGCTTATGGAAATGGACTCACTAATTCGGGTTCGTTTAGCTGATGCAAATTCTAGGATTCGGTCGAACTTCTCGGTTTACTGTTCTGTTTACCGATAAGAATGTAATGCCGTATTTCAATCGTGCTCTCCAAATGTTTGTGTTACGCGCGTTAGAGTTGTCAATCTTTTTACTGGGAGATCACATTGATAGTGTCCGTCCGTGAAAGCCGAGCCTAGCACTGGCGAACCATTCCACTTAAAAAAGAGGTGATGGGTTTTGAGTAGGAATTTTCCGAAGTTTTCAATTTAAAACTTGCATTTTTTTGCTCGCCTTTTGACATATTCAACTAAACTATGTATTTGAAATTAGCATCGTTGTACGTTGTTTGATACGACTCAAAATGCATCTTATTATTCTTCCCCTTTTTGTTATCTTACCTATTACCTCAATTTTGGTAAGATCAGAGAAGACTTGATGGATGCATAAGAAAGCGGATGGTTCTTCCTAAGGAAATCTGACAGTAGCTAAAAAGTTCAAACAAGTAGTGAACAAAAGAACGTATTGAAATACTTTTTTGCAGGGACGTCATTTCAAGTTTTTTCCGGGGGGGGGAGGGGCAAAGGATAAAAACACAATGCAATTTCACCAGAAAACAATAAAAACCACGCCCACTTACATTGATTTCTCAAAGTCAGGGGGGGGGCAATTTACCTCCCCCCCCCTAAATGACGGGCCTGCTTTTTTGATCTCGTTACCGAGATTCAAAGTATTAAAATCTGACGAAATTTTTAAAAAAAGCGCCAAACTTAAAGACTAAGAGAGAAATTAAAGATGGCGGTGATTTCAACGTTTGCATGGTGCAGGATATCTATCTGCAAAGGGTGTAAAAGATGCCTTCCATTCCTTTAATGAAACTCACTGAATTTGGCGATTTTTCTTAAACTTGCGGAATACTGTAAGATCTCAAACTTCGATACCGGGGACACGAAAGGAAATAATTAATTCATCCAGAAACACGCCTTACTATGATATCTTGATTGCTACTTATTAAAATGTTTTTCATTATTTTACTATCGCATCTTTTTCTTGTTTGGTTTGGATAAACTCTTTTTGATAAGAGGTGCTCATTATTATTAGTATTATTATTATTACTATTATTATTATTTTATCTTTTTATTTCTTTTAAGACCTAATTGGTTGGGGAAAAACTATAGTCAAAATAAATAATCCTAACTATAGTTTAAAAAACTAAAAAATAAGCTTTTAGAGTTAATCAAGCTAAACAGAAGATTTTAAAACTATTAAATATCCACTGAATTTCCACTTAAGAATTTACATGCTCTTATGAAACATAAACATGTAATATAGTTGAGTCTTTAGTATTAATAATAGTACTAAATATATTACTTTTATATTTGCAAAGAACGTGAATTTTATCTTTTATTCAGAGTTACATACAAATAACTGAAGCACTTATAATACATCAACATGTAATATAGTTTAGCCTTTAGGGTTAATTATAGCATTAAATTGATAACTTTTATATTAGTAAAGAACCTGAATTTTTATCTTTTGTTCAGAGTTACGTACATACATACAAACAAACCCACATGTGAAACTAATAAAAGCTTATTAACCCATTTATACCCAGTAGCCTAAAAACGGGACGCTTGTTAGTTACTGCATACGAAAACCTGTAAAGGGTATATCATTTTACTAAAGCTGTTTTTCACAAGTTAAATAGTCCTTCTTGAGAAAACCAGTTAGAGACACTATTTGGACATCAGAGTTTATTTATTGACAGCTATCTTCAGACAAATCACTCAAGCAACGATTCAGCATGGGTAGCCACAGAAAGTAAGTTTTTTTTTGCGAATTTATTTTTAATAAAATTAAACTTTTTAAAAATGATTTACTTAAAATTGATCAGAGATACCTTCTGTAATGTTACTTTGCACAAGTAAGGTTAAGTATGGTCGTATTTTGCTCACATATCTGCAAAATGTCCCATAAACAGGACGTTAAATAATTCAATAAATATGGCAACGGCGAACTATTTCTAGCCTAAAATGTACGTAAACCATTCCAAGTATTAGTTTTCAGCAGAAAAAAATTGTTTAAAAAAAACTTGAGCATAAATGGGTTAAAAACGATGGATATTGGAAGGAGTGAATTCCGGACAGTGATGGCTGGACAGCATGTATTATGAGCATCTGTACGTCCTTCATCAAAATTTCAACACAATTTCCTTACATTGCTCATACTGATGAGAGTAAACATTGCTCCTTTATCAAAGAATTTCTGCGATATTTCACCCCTCACCATGCAGAAAACCACGATAGAACACATCACAAAAATCACATCTCGCGGGAGGTTCTGTGACTTTTTACGCGACTTTAATGACCTTCCCAGTTCTTACTCCTGTTTTGAATGATAGACCTAGTCAAAGGTATAACTATACTACACTGCAACCTTCTTTGACAACAGCTTCGTGACGTCAGCGTGACGTTTGCGCGACGTTAGCCTCTGAAAAACGAGCTAAATAAAACGTCACAGCCTACTTGGCGAATTAGAGGAGATGGCTGACTGCTTGTGAGCTCTTATTGGCTCCGCTCGTAGTGACGTTCAGTGTCAAGTTAAGTTGCATTCTAGTATAGAGAATTTTTGTGGGGGGGGGAGGGGTGTCCAGGCGTGAAAATACTCGTTAGCATTTTAGGTGAGTAAAATCCATTTTGGTGAAGCATATTGAGCAAAAACAATGAAGACCATAGTAGGGACCTATTCTGTAAGGATCCATGGAGAGTTCTGGAAGAAAACTCCCCATAGATTAAACGGAAGATGGCAGGTAAAAAATAAATGTGTGCGTAGTATTTGATTTTTAACATTGATTTATAATATTAGATACTGTTCGTCCTTGATAACCGCGCCTATCACTCGGGAACGATTCTACTTAAAAAGGGATGATGGGCTGTGAGAGAGAACTTTCCGAAGTTTTTCAATTTGAAACTTGCATTTGCTATCCTTTTGACACATTCAACTAAACTATGTATTTGAAATTAGCATCGTTCCATGTTGTTTGATACGGCTCAAAAGGTTTCTTATTATTCTTCCCCTTATTGTTTTCTAATCTATCACCCCCTACTTTGATAAGATCAGAGAAGACTTGACGCATGCGTAAATACGCGAAAGGTTTTACCTAGGAAAATCAGAGAGTATTTATAATTTTAAAAGAAATTTAAAAGCTTTTAAACGTCAAATTTTAAAAAATCCAATTCAATTTTTCCTCCATTTTCCATAATGCTATCTTTTATTAAAAACACAAAACACATGAATATACGCTGGACTAGATTTTGAGGCATATTCCCAATTTTCAATGTGTGAAGTTAAGTAGTAAGTTAGTAGAGGTGTCAAAAATTCCTCTGGACCTACTTGTCATTTTATTTTCACCATTTAAAATAAACTTCAAATTTCCCAAAACATAAATGAATGCATCAAATTTCCCACGCATCAAAAGTTTAATACATTTTAAACAACAAACCACTTTTACCCAAGACCAATCAAGAATTCAAGCTCTCGAAATTGATTTTTACCTGGCAAAAATAAACATTTGAGTCGAAATTTCAATTTTCCCTGCTTCATGTTTCGTCCCCTAAAAAAACGAGCTGCAATCTCAGCTCTTAAATGTTCGAGCGTTGATTATAAATAGTCGCTCCCTGATTATGCTGTCACCGGTATAATCACCGATAAATTACTTTATTTGTTTAACGATTTCCTTTATGGACTCTAATGGTTGTAATATCTTATCCGTATTCTTGCAATCAGATAAACGGCTTCATTAGAGGCCCCTGCTCGTGCTTTTTACCGTCGCCTTAAATGAACTCATTTAATACCTGAGGTATTACACAATTTCTTCCCTGCCGTAATTAATTTGGGTTTCAGCAGGAGCTTAACCATGCGTCATTTTAATGATAGTATCAACGCCGCTTTCATTTTTGTACGTTTTGTGAAGTTAGTGTCGATGATTGGTTTCCTAGATTTTTTCCACAAATTTGTTAAAATTAGACGTGGCGCTACACAGAAGCTTAAAAACAAATAATGAATTTTAAGCGTAAACGAATCAATATTTTAACCCATTAATGCCTGACATTTTTTCCCAAAGATATTTTGTATACTAGTTACAAACAGTGTTTAATGGGCAGGAAGAATAATAATAAAAATATTATGTAAAACATAATTGTTTTATTAAGGAAAGAAAAATCATCCCTTAAAAGTTACGATAAACCCTAGAGGGTACATACTTTTTTTACTATTTTTTTCCCGCCTACGATATAATATTTAAAAAGACATTTTATAAGAAGAAATAAAATCAGCAATGAACATAAACTGGGAAGCTGGGAATAACTTTGAAAACTTAGCTTTTTTTCTTGAGATTGTGAACGATGTCATTTTTGATAAAGATCATATTAAAACTGCTACAGAAACCACTTTACAGTGCCTTTGTGCTGCAATCTGTTAATAACAAATTGAAACAATAGCAAAGTACTAATTGAACACTATTATTTGGTTAAAATGTTCATTTTGGGGAAATTCAGGCCATTTTTGGACCGTCCCTAAAAAGGGACGCTAGGCATTAATGGGTTAACTATACATATTTTTTAAGTTTTGTTTCTAAAAAAAAAGAAGAGTACGCAGTTTTTTCATTTCAGATGGTTATTTTCCATTTTTTTTTCTAGTAATAAAATCTGCTCACGTCTGTTGTCTGTGTGTCTGTACCATCCACTCCTGGTGGACGGTAGTGAACTGGAGCTGATACTTTTTATTGTCGATTTGAAATCAACTCATTTAATACCTGAGCTGGGTTTCAGAAGATGCTTAACCATATGCGTCATTTTAATGAGAGTATCAATGCTTTATTTTTGCTGCTTTCATTTTTATATGTTTTGTGAAGTCAATGCCGATTATTGGTTTTCTAGGCTTTGGCCCAGATTTTCTAACATTAGTCATGTTGTTACGTGAAAGCTGGAAAAGGAAGTAATGAATTTTAAGCGTAAAGAATTCAATACTTTAAATAGTAATATTTTTCAAGTTTGGCTTCAACAAAAAAAAGTGCGTAGTGTTTTCATTTCAGAGGTTTATTTTCAAATCAATTATTAAATATATATATGATTATTAAGAAAGATTTTGAAAATAAATCTTACTTTTCTTGCTGATCCTACCTATTTCAAAATGAAATGGTTCGCTTCTGCTTCCAGCTGACCCGCCATCTCCGCGTGGTCAAACTATGCATGCAAAGGTTTTTTTTTTTTTTTTTGACTGAACTTGCTTTCACTTTTTTATATTCATAACAAAGTAGGTTTTTCTTCCAATTCTTCTCACATTAAGCCTTGTTTTATGAGAGAAACTTCATTTCCTGATGCATTTCAAAAAAGAGAGAGTTTTTTGAGAGTAAAATACATGTTTGATTGACGTGATCTTTTATGTAAAATGGTTGAAATTCCGTCGTAATATGGAAGTTGCTCAAAACCAGCAGATCCATCACTTTGCATTAACGATTTTATCAATATTTAAGAAGCATTTAAAAACCACTTTAAAACCCTCCCCTTGAAAGATTACAGAGAAAATATTTTAAACTATTTGATTTTTCAACTTTAATAAATGATTTTTAAATTCATTCTTGTTAACAGACCATGACATTTTAATCCAAGATTTATTTTTCCTTCTAAACTAAACCGATGTCTAGGGGGATTAATGAGAAATACTTTAGCATAACGATAAAAAGATCGGCTTTAGAAAAGAATTGAAAAGATTTTTTGAAAAACTATTCCATAGTCAGGTTCCTTGACGTTTTTTTTATGTTACCTGTTGATGCGATAGATAAAATGAAGTTTTATCCTCAAGGCGATAAAAATCAAAAACGTTCTTTTGAATCTAGAAGAAAATAATAGCGAAGATTTTTTTCAGACTTTCAATTTCCTCACCAAAGATTTGAAAGAGGGTATGGAAGGTATCTTCTTTTTTTTTGGTGTTGTAGATTTTTTTTTCTTTATCGAAACTTTTGAAAAAAATATAAATTTCTTTTTAGGTTATATAAAATGCTTAGCAGTGCTGTATTTTATATTGCACTTCTGATCTAATAAACTGTCGAGTTCACTCTTCAAAACATAGTCAATTGACTTACTTGTTATGAAATACTTATAAATAATTTATCTGTTGACTTAAAGGTTGCATTAAAAAAATTTATTTATTCAATGAGACAGTACTGCCCTACTGTAGCTATTCATAATATGGGATGTCTTTTAATCCACATTGCAAAAAATAAACCGTTGTTTTTACAGTATAATACTGGCAGCAGAGGTTCCAGTTTAAAACTATAAAATGCGCAGTAACAATCTGTAAAATCAGAAATTTTACAGTTTATTACCAAGATTTTGCAGTTTATTACAACAAAGTTTGCTGTATTATACTGTAAAAACAACAGTATAATTCTAACAGCAGAGGTTCTAGTTTAAAACTAAAATTTACAGTAATAAACTAGAAATAGCAACTTTACAGTTTATCGCTGTAAAGCAGCATTTTTACAATTTGTTAGAGTAAAAATATTAATTCCACACTTTATGTAAAATTAGCAATGTTACAGTTTATCGCTGTAAAGCAGCAATTTTACAGTTTATTAGTGCAAAAATAGTAATTTTACAGTTTATTTATGTAAAATTAGCAATTTTAAGTTTATTACTATAAAATTAGCTGTATTATACTGTAAAAACAACATCAATTTTTTACAGTACACAAACTCATTTGTTTTGTATTGAAAAAGACGTTATTTATAATGCCGAAATGCGTATACGCAGTACTCTGCAAGTTTTGAGTATCAAAGCGTAGCTATTTCTAATTTTACTTTTAGTATGTGAGTTTAGCTTACATCCGGAATAATCTGAGACTTCTATCCCATGTTGCAAAAAGAAAAAAAAGAGAGAACTGCGCATCATACAGCAGATTATTCTCTAAAATAACATCTAATTGCCTTTACTCTTTCGTTCCGAACATTCTAACACTTACACCTGCGGCCACTCACAGAATGTTTGTTTTCTGCCTTGTCACGCACAAAAGCACTCTTCCATCCCCTCTTCTCTCACGAGGGGAATCAGAAAGGGAAAAGAATATGTTTAAGAATATACAAACAAAAAAAGAATCAGTCGAAGAAAAAAGAAACCATCTTCTTCACAGAACCATCCCTCCTCCGATACAGAATGACGTTTGACGAATGTGCCTCTTTAACGTTCCTTATCTGACAAGTAGGATATATCGGGAAAGAAAGAACGATTGAAAGTTCAGATTTTGTGAAGTGGTTTGTTTGGGGGGGATGGGGGAGTAGGGGGGCTTTTTGGGAGATAATCATCTGCGTTAATGGATATTTTTCCTTTTTGCCATTTTGGCCACCAGGCTGCTTTGTATCCTTCGTCTTTAATTTGAATCATGGTTTTTCGATCATTGATCAAATTTCTAGAATGCGTGTGACAAGCCTGAGAATGAAAATTTTATTCGCTGATGCATTCACAATAGACAAACGTATTACATTGTGGGGAAAAATTGCTAATAATAATTACCCCAGCTGTACTTGGATAAAAATGCAAACTTAAAGAAATGGAATTTTGAAAATTATTTTTTTTTTAAAAGAGAAATGCAGTGCATTCTTTAAGTAATGATTTGTTTCTTTTGTGCATATTGATCATTTTTGCTACATTAAAAAGCGTGATCTTTCAAATCGTCGAAAAAAAATCTTATTTTCTTTCTTTTTGTATTCACACATTAATACATCATAACTAATGATAAGATGGAATGCGTACTTTCTAGAATATATATGGATCTTTCAATACAATTTTTATGTATAATTGTTTCCATAGCAGATACGCTGTCAAAAATAAATGTTGTTTTTACCGTATAATACAGTTAAATTTATAGTAATTTTACAGTAATTAACTGTAAAATTGTTAGTTTTGCAGTTTATTACTGTACATTTTATAGTTTTAAACGGGCAAATCTGTTTCCAGTTTTATACTCTTGTTTTACTGTACAATACAGCTAATTGTTTAGTAATAAACTGTAAAATTGCTAATTTTACAGTAATAAACTGTAAAATAGCTAGTTTTATTTTTAAGCCTAAGATCTATCATCATAACTGCAAACAGGCCCGTCATTTTGAGTTTTTCCAGGGGGGGAATCATAGAGGGAAAATACAATGTACATTTTACAAAAAATGGCGATATCATCTCCCACTTACATGCAAATACATTTATTTTAAACACCTTTATGACGGGCCTGACTATAAATGCTATTTTGTATAAGACTAGATGAACGACAAAAATGTAATAAATTGTAGGAAAAAACTGTCGCACAAATAAGTTCACAAATGAGTTTCATTAATTTGTGACAATCTAAAGTGGGCATTTGAAGAAGCCCCTGTGAATAACGTCAAGAAAAATCTCCCCTCCATATAATCATATTAATAATAAAAAATGTTTTAATCAAAACACTTAAAGAAAAAAACGAATGTGTCATAATTTGCACATTTTATATTTAGTTTCAAAATATGGAAAATCTTTCATCATTGAAAAAAAAAGTTTTGTGCAAATAGATACTCAGTTTTATGAGAAAACAAATTAAATTTCAATTCAATTTTCTGGGGAATAACAGAAAATGTTTCTTGCCATATCCCTTTTTCTTAGATTTGACAGCAAAGGTTTGTGAAACGACAATTTACATTTAATTAAAGCACTTTTTCATCTATTTGTAGAAACATTGCTTTCATTTGCATCATATCTTAACAAATTGAAAATTAAAATTCAGAATGTTTTTCTCTTTGTCTCATAAAGCAACATATTTAGCATCTTTGTAACATTAAATATTAAAGAAATTTTAAATTACAATTCCCTTCTACGTTTACAGAAGTTGTTACATTCAATAAAATGCTTATTTATTTAACTAATTTCTTGCACTAAGTTCATAAAAGTTAATGATTGAAATTCATACTACTGAAAACGTCCATTTTAGTCAAATTTTTGCACTAAATTTTCAATAAATAAATAAAATATACATTAAATCAAAATAAACGTACACACTAATTTACATTCCTTGTATAAAAATTTTAAACTATCAATATGAATAATTTTTCTAAAATCTCCGACTTTGTAGTGGAATATCCGGAGACCTGGATAAACGGGGGCTGGATAAAGGAGATTCTATTTTACTTATTTTTCAGCGCTTCATTTTAGAAACAATTGTAACAGAATATTTTATATTTTCCCATACAATGCAAACTTGGTTGTTTTTCCTTCTTTTATTGTTATTCCTGTTGGCTTTAAACATTTTGGAATCAATTTACTTATTTATTTGTTTATTAATTCATGTTTGCTCCTTAAAATTTCTTGACTTCCCGCGCACAATATATCTTCACAAATAATGGTAAATGACTCGTCCCAGGCATTTGTGTATTTATTTAAAATTTTCTGCTGTAGTTATTTAGAATTTTCCATTAAAACTTAAGACTTTTAATAAATAAAGCCCTCTATCATATTGAAAGGGTTAATTTAATTGTCAGATTCTCAAAATCCCTTAAAATGTTCAGTAACTGTTATCTAGCGAAGTGTCCTAATTGAAGATAATTCATAGGTCACGTTTTGTAAAGTTATCATTTATCTTGGGAACATATTCATTGAGGAAAAGATGATCTATCAATTACATGGCAACAAGCAGTTAATTTTTGGAACTATTTTTCGAAACGTATCATTATATTAAAATAATTACTTTCAACGTCAATCGCTGTAAATGTTTTTCCCGTGTCTATTTAACAACGAGATAGTATATTGTACAAAAAGGTGTATTCGAAAAGATTTTTCCTAGTTTTAGGTTAAAAAAACTTTGAGTTGCTGTTATTGACTGAAAGTTACTCATTTGCATCCCCCTCTACATTTGTAATGAACTAATAAAACGATGAACGCTGTGAGTAACTATTGTGCAGCCAAATCTAGGAATGCGAAAACGTTGTGAAATACTTCTGAAGGAAAAAATAATAATATTTTGCTCGATGAATTTTTTGTCTCCCATTTCCATTACTTTTTATTCACTACCAAATCACTTATTTAAGTAACCTAATTTCGGCAATTCCTTTTTTTACTGATTTACACTTTCATCGCAACCCTACTTATTAATGCCGGTATGATAGAAAGTAAGCTTATTCCCTACCAGATAAATTTCTTGCCCCTTAATAACAATCAAAATTACAAAGTATCGATGATC
Organism: Uloborus plumipes; assembly: GCA_038373865.1. Taxonomy (NCBI): domain Eukaryota; kingdom Metazoa; phylum Arthropoda; class Arachnida; order Araneae; family Uloboridae; genus Uloborus; species Uloborus plumipes. The sequence goes on along the minus strand of JAXGGA010004162.1, from coordinate 17,132 downwards.
AACGCTAATTTAAAAAAATAAAAAGTTTCTTTTCTTTTTCTGTCATGAGCCTAATTTCCAGTTAGGGTGACAAGTTGAGGTGAAAAAAGTTGAGGCCTAAAAAAATTTTATAGTGACCAGTGGTCAATAAACCTAAAAAAAGGCCCACTTTGGCGTTGTTGGTGGCACTTTGAAACAAGTTCCAAAATTGTAATCCCACTTCACTTCATTCTGTTCTTACTGTAATATTACACTATGTACTTGCATATATCTTAACTAAATTACTATATATTTAAAAAAAAAATGTTTTTAAAAAACACTTACAACCTTTTCTGAAAAAAAAATATTTATATTGAAATCCAAATAAGACATTATATAATTGAAACAAAAACTAAACGCACATGCACACTTTAAATTTACAAAACATTTAATTTAATTTGCAGATTAATCATAAATTTAGTCATCTTTCAATATTTTTCCAACGAAGTTTGATTGCAATTTTCTAGACTGAAATTATGTATTTAGATGTTTTATACAGCAGGTGGGTCGATTTTCTCTCCAAGTAAACATTGGCCTCCAGTGAGGATGCTAATGGCCATTTTTTTTTTTTTTTTTTCATAATCAGCACGATGCATCGGTAGTTTGTGTGTATTTTTGTTCAGGAAAAGAATTAGGTCGCCTGTTTGGCGACAAAACAGAATATCTTGTAGTCGCCAAAAAATAATCGCTAGTCTCGACTTTTAACCTGTACCGTAATTTGGTCTGAAGTCTGACTTCCACGGTGCACAGTTACTTGCCAAAAAGACCTGTTTATAGGGTGCGCCCAACCATTCAGAGCGCAACAACGCATTCACACAAAGAAAGGACAGGGGAGAGAAAATAAGTTTTTATGCGTATCATTGAAATGTATTAATCAAAACTGGGTCGACATTTTATTATTTTTAAATATATTTTTGCTTGTTATTTAAAAAAAAATTCATGACTAGGCATGTTCAGTTAAGTTTAAACTTGACTATTAACTTTCAAAGAGGTATTTTATATACGACACATGGTTAGAGAGTTCCGAACATGTGATATCACGTGCTACCTCACATGCGACAGTATTTCATATTAGATTACTACGCTCTATGTGGTGAAATATTATCCTTTTGAAATGAATTAATCAAGTTAATTGACCTGAGACTTAAACTGTTATTTACGTTCCACACCGAACTCGTAACACAATTGACCAAATTATTACTACATCACGCACAGCAAGAGAAACCGTATCATTCTGCTTTCTTCTCAGTTTTGACATCTTATAGTTGACAGAAGACAACTGCTATAACAGACAAAGCAGAAGAAAATGGTTGCCAAGACGAAAAAGACTGCAACAAAAAATACTTTTGGAGAGGTTTGCTAAAATTATCTAAGAGGGAAATTTGAGAAGCCTTCTGTTATTGGGGCAAACTAAACCTAACAATCTTGTAATGCTATGATTATAATCTATGTATCCGTAACAGTGCAGTCAATTTAGATTTGCACCAACTATAATGACTCCGATTGAAAACCTTTCGAAAGTGGCAGTAATGACATAACTATTATATGCAAAATGCTACTCTTTTTATATCTTTTTTTTTTTTTTCAAGAAATTACTATTTTATTCTAGAAATTTCGGCAATATATTCGGTACTATTGTTCAGTACTCATGAATATTGTGGGGTTAAAACGACAATTTTGTGTGCTCTAATTGTGGGAAATTGAAATTCAAATGAAAAATTCCTCAACAAATCGAATGAGATGTTTGTATTACATACTTGTTTAAAGTTTTAGATAAAGTCTTTTAAAAGAATAATTGAAATTTACGTAGTTACACTTTGGTGCTATTTTAACACGATATAAAGACACCATATAAAGACACCTTAAAACAGCGTTTGCAGATTCAGTAGTACTTTAATTTTTTGAGATAATCTTAAAACGCTCTTGAGTTTTCTAATCATGTACGATCCCTGACTATTTACACAAATCACCTGAATATTAGATATAAGTAGGGGAGATGGGGGCAGATGTAAACAGGGGCACATGTGAACAAACGATATTTTACAGTTACCATGAAGAGAAAAATCTGAAAAAAATTATGTAGATGGTTACACAAGTACTACAGTGCTTGTCGAAATCATAAGTCCACCAGTAAAAACGAAAGTTATGTTGGTAAAAAAGGTTTTATTGTGTTCAAAGTACTATTTTATAAACTACATTACTTCATTCAATGTAAAATATTACATGAATAATATATAAATAATAGAAATAGTAAAAAAACAATAGTAAGGAACAAAATTACACGAAACAGCTGTTTCAAAAAGATAGGTCCACTGAACCAAGAATCAAATTAATGCCGAATTAATCAGAAAATTTTCAACTTTTTTTTCCTAAATTCGTTCATAAATTCAATTAGGCATAGTTTCTAGAAGTTTTTGCAAACAATTTAAAGCGATGTTTGACCATACAAATTTTACATATTTTAGATTTATTTTTTTGGCTGGAATTCACTGTTGAAGAACAGGGGTAGGGTAACTGCATGAAAATATTTAACAAATGTTTGATTAGTCATGTATAGCACTTGTTTCTTTTATATCTTAAATAATTAATGACAAATAGACAAAAATGTCATTTTTGTTCTCTTGTGCTCCACTCTCCCCTACTATGAAAGATTATTATGCTCTAATATTAATTAAAAAAAAATTTCTCATGTCTTGACCACCTTTTCTTGAAACTAATATATTTCTGAAGTTTTAAAATTCTGACCTTTCCAGCATTCTGAGCTAAAAAAAACCCTTCATCAACTAACGATCGCCAAAAAAATGTTTATAACATTTCACACTATTTGTTCAATAAACAAATATTTAATATTAAATCAATCTAAAGAAGAAAAAAAAACATATAAACCTTAACCAGCTACTTTCTTTATCACTAAATTTATCACTAAAACTACTAAAGCAGAAAATGGACTTTATCCCAATCTTAAACACGGCTTAAGCAACCCCATGAATATTGTATACAGGAAACTACTGGAGCAGTAGCATTATACGGCATATTACAACAATGGGAACCCACTACTAGAGGAGAAAAAAACTCACTTATCGAGAATATTTTCTTCGCCTCATCAAGCATGAAATACTTACTCCGGAAAAAAAAGGATCACCAACGCTTTTTTTAGGACATTGAACTGGGATCCATCACGTCCAGGACAAAGATCATCTCAACGGACTGAGCAAACGATGTGGAAACACCGATGCAGCTTCGCCATTTTCTTATCCACAAGCCTTAAGATGTTTCTTTTTTTTTTATATATATATATATATATATATATATATATATATATACTCTATGCGCTTTTTTATGAGAAGTGAGATACTAGAAAAAGATGGGAGGACACTTTCAATTGCAAGAAATTTTACTCACCCAAGCCATGACTCTTTTGAACTTCAATCGAGCATCCTGAAAACGTTACACACTGTGTGTATTTTGTTTCAGAAAGGGTTTTTTTTTATATGCCTCTTTAGTACGTCCTGCTGTTGCATGGATATTTTGAATGGGTGAATGGGTTTTTACAGCCGAAAGATAAGCTAAACAACGTTAGGTGAAATATTAAATTCATTGATTTTACACCACGGTCTATGTAGTGGAAAAAAGAACAACTTTACTACTTTCTAAAATATTGCAAGTTTGAGATTAAACCTTAAAATAAAATCATAAGCTTACAAAAAATTTTCCTTCTGGTGTTAAAGTATAGTAAAGGCAATAGACCATGAATACACTCAAAATCTACACTGCAAAAAAGGTTTCAGCTTAAAACTGTAAAATTCACGGTAATAAACTAAAATTAGCAATTTTAGTTTGTTACTGTAAAATTGGCCATTTTACAGTTTAGCACTGTAAAAGTAGCAATTTTACAGTTTAATACTGTAAAATTAGCAATTTTTACAATTTATTACTATAAAAGTAGCTGTATTATACTGTAAAAACAACTTTCATTTTTTACAGCGTAGAAGTAAAATCCATGTCCTTAAAAACTTCATGCAACGAAACAAGGATCAAACATATTTAAAGTCTTTGCAGGCTGTTTAATGCAGCAATCGATGCATTTTTTCAAAATGGAATTGCCCAATAACTTAGTTCATCGCAAGTTGACTTAATGGCACAAAACCTTTTCTTTTTCAGGTTAAAGATGAATGGAAGTATGTTGCTATGGTGCTCGACCGGTTGTTCCTTTGGATGTTCACCGCAGCTTGCGTCATTGGCACTGCTGGCATCTTTCTTCCTGCACCTCTGCTCTACGACACTGACGAACCCATCGATATAATAAGCTCCAAAGTGGCACAGGTTCTGCAAGACTGAAGCAAAAGCCGCACAAAAATAGAAAGGTTGGAAATTTATAAGTGGCGAGAGCTACAAAACAAGAGAGGATTTTAGAGCTTTCGGTCACAGAGGTTTTTGCCAAAGACGCCTAAATTTGGCAATGACACTGAAAATTGACATGCTTTAGTTGAGATTACTGTGACATGGGTCCTAGTACTCAACACTATATTGCGTTAGTACTTTCGATTAAGAAGTTTCATTTTTAATTTAAAATCCTTGTAAGTGCTTAGGTGAATGCTTCGTTTGAATTTCGTGTGTGTTTGAGAAACTTTTTTTTTTTTTGATGCTTTCGCTTTAAAATTCGCAAGCTTTAGATGAGATTACTGTTGCACTGGTCCTAGCGCTCAAAACTATGTTTGGATAGTGCTGTCTACTAGGAAGTTTTTTTTTTTTTATTTGAAATCCTTATAACTGCTTTACGGGAATTCCTCGTTTGAATTTTGTGGTGCATTTTTGGAGCTTTCTCTTTAAGCACTTATGACCTGACAAAATTGACATGCTTTAAATGAGATTACTGTTGCAGGGGTCCTAGTATTCAACACTATGTTTGGTTAGTGCTTTCTATTAGGAAGTTTTTTTTTTTATTGGAAATCATTATAAGGTTTAAAGTGAAAATAAAAAATCGCCAAGTAAATAAAACAGGACTTGGCTCATAAAAATCTATCATGACGGATAATTCCATGCCAACTAAATTAAATAACTATTAAAGCTCCGTTATTTGTTGCCAATCTTTCACCCAATCATATTATTCCAGTAATGCTTTATTATGTGTCATTTCTCCTATTTGTTATCTAAATATCAAATATCCAATGAAAATGCAAGGATTATTCCGTCAGATGGCTTTTTTTCTGCGCAGAAAAAAAAATTCTGCCCAAGTGGAGCACGCGTCCGACCGAAAAGCGACCGAAACCGAAAAAGGAAAATTTTACGCTTCTGCCCAATTTTTCTGCTTTACGTCGATGTGGAGCACGGCCCTAAGTGCTTTATTTGAATGCCTCGCTTTGATTTCGTGTGAATTTGAGAAACTACTTTTGTTGCTTTCTCTTTAAGTACCTATTATTTGAAACTTTTGAATTATGAAATAACATTTAATTCTACATTTTCTTGGTTTAAGCAAAAAGAGCCTTCAAAATCGAAATTCTCCAGAAACCGCTGCTCAATCGAAACATTGCCTTCGATTTCGTTTTGAAAATTATGCATAACATACATCAAAAGGTGTAGAACCGGTAAAATACTTTATTCTTGAACCAGCTCCGCTGCTGGTTCGGCTAAAGCGAATTATCGAGTCTGAAAAACGTTTGATCTGTACGGCAACCAACGACGGAATACAGGGGATAGTTTAAACAATTTCAAACCACAGAAAACAAAAAACTAAGCTCGACCTTTTTCTTGGCACCGCAGCAAGTGCGCACAAATGTTGTAAGTACAAGCAAGGTGCGAAAGAAAAATCCTACATTTCAAGCAGAAGAAAAAGTAAAAGGTTACATAAATGAACTAATCCATTCCAATATTCTGTAATACGCAGAAGCATGTCGCCACTGTTAAATTTCCTACTCTCTTATAATAGTTCCACTCACTATACGCATAGTTAAATGCTGTTTTATGTGCATCTTGATAAGCTTTCTTTTTTTTTTAGAAAATAAGGTTTATTGTTGTATTGTTTCCTCGTTTTTTTATGAAACATCCATCTTTGAAAACCAACGCAACTGCACAAAATGGACCAATACACTTCGGACCAACCTAACTAGAGACATAGATAATTTGTTTTAGTTCTATAAAGTCACTTTTTTTCACGGAATCCCAAGCTTAGTAACACAGCCCGAGAGTCAATATTTTTTACTTGCAGCATGAAACGTTAGACAATATTCCTCATTCTAATGAAGTTCGTTAGAAGAGATTAAATGTGAAGTTCAAGTCGAATAATAATTATGCCCGCAATTTCTGCGAAAACATTTGCAAAATAAAGCAATTTAGGGAAAATATGTACATATATGTGCATATAGTATAGATAAACGTCATAGAATGGAATAACACTTTTAAAAATGTTTTTCTTTTCTTGATTACTGATCAGAATCTAAGCTGTACTGCTTTTTTCAAACAAAAGTTTGAGCTCCAGTAACTGTACTTTCTTTCAACGATTTTTTAAAAAACCCGATCAAAGCGCTTTCAATGATTTTTAACTTTTTCCAGAGAAATTAAAGTAAACGCTGATTAACTTTGAAAGCAAATTCTGACCAAAATTTAAATTAATACTTCTGTGCTTGAAAAAATAAAAAAATATAAAGCAGCAAGCATAAATAAGCTGGAAAGCTGTATGATTTACTGCTTATTTCTGCATAATTACGTCATTTTATTCTCTTTTAAATTCTAACCAATCAGAAATTAGCTTAAGAATGAAAATTACAGGCAACTGATTCGGTCAGTTTGCATGAAATATTTTTTCGAAATATGCCATATAGGGTGGTCACAAAAAATCAATTTTCAAATTTCTTTTGCGGCACCCCCCTAAAATGTGCCAATGGGCTAGAAAATGAGATTTGCAAAGTTTTAGCTTAATTGGATAATATTAACACGTGCCGCAAAGAGGGTAAAGTTAAGTAAAACAGCGATTTTTAGCTAAAAATTGTAGTTTTTACTCTGTAAAACAAAAACTACTGATCCTAGAAGCTTTATTTTGGTCTCATTTTGTAGGAAAGTTTATTTTCTTTAAGACTAATCTAATTTAAAGTTTCGAAAAAAATGATTAAATATTTTTCAGAATTTTCACAAGTCAGGCTGCAACGCAAATCCTCGAAATTGCAAGTAACATGGGGATTTTTTTTTCAACTAATCTTTTGAGGCACCCCTCTAAAATGTGCCAATGGACTAGAAAATGAGATTTGAAAATTTTTAGCTTAATCGGATAATATTAACACGTGCCTCAGAGTGGGTAAAGTTACGAAAAACAGCGATTTTTAGCCAAAAATCGTAAGTTTTCCTCTATAAAACCAAAACTATTCATCTTAGAAACTTTATTTTGGTCTCATTTTGTAGGAAATTTCCTTCTCGTTAAGTGCTATCCTATTCATTTTTGCTATCATGTCCAGAGTATTTATTTGGCATTTTTCAGGTTAAATCGCAGAGTATATCAAAAGTAAGAAATTTTCTTGCAAAAGCCTAAAATCATTACAATATTCAATTACATTTATTTGCTTATTGTTGGATTTACTTTGTCAATTAAAAAAGGGGTATTTTCGCAGTACTTTAGAAATAAATGTATTACTGTTAAATTATGTAACACTGTTAAATTATATAACATTATTTTACTACTCTTTACATACAAACTAGCGACAAAACAGAACTAGGTTAAGTGACAAAACAGAAATTGCGAATAATTCAAGTTCAAAGTTTTATTGTTGTAGTTATTGCAGCTTTTTTGTTTTCTGGTTTTGTTGTTTGGTTAGTGTGCGTATGAAATTGGTCTATTGATATCTATTGTTTGATTTACCAAGTTTTATTTGCTCACCTGTATCTATTGCTTACCATTGTAGAGAGTGTTCATTTTTTAAAATGTAACTTAGCCCCTTCATCCTCCAAGCCCTTCATTTATGGCTTGTACTGCTCATTTCATAAGCTATACTCGCAGTTATTTATTTTATCTATGAGTTTCAAGGACATAAATTTATTATATATTCGTAATAATAAGTCAACGTTATCCGTAGAGTTTATCAAATTTACTAAAAGAACTTATTAATTTACATTTTAATGATTTTTTTTTTCTAAGCAATTTCGAGGATTTACGCTGCAGCCTGACTTGAAAATTTCTGAAAAATATTCTATCATTTTTTTCGAGACTTTAAATGAAATTGACTTAATGAAAATGAAATTTCTTTCAAAATGAGATCAAAATAAAGCTTCTAGGATGAATAGTTTTGGTTTTGCAGAGGAAAAACTACGATTTTTGGCTAAAAATCGCTGTTTTTCGTAACTTTACCCACTTGAGGCAAGTGTTAATATTATCCGATTAAGCTAAAACTTTTCAAATCTCATTTTCTAGTCCATTGGCACATTTTAGGGGGGTGCCTCAAAAGATTAGTTGAAAAAAAAATTTCCCCATGTTACTTGCAATTTCGAGGATTTGCGTTGCAGCCTGACTTGTGAAAATTCTGAAAAATATTTAATCATTTTTTTCGAAACTTTAAATAAGATTAGCCTTAAAGAAAATAAACTTTCCTACAAAATGAGACCAAAATAAAGCTTCTAGGATCAGTAGTTTTGGTTTTACAGAGTAAAAACTACAATTTTTAGCTAAAAATCGCTGTTTTACTTAACTTTACCCTCTTTGCGGCACGTGTTAATATTATCCAATTAAGCTAAAACTTTGCAAATCTCATTTTCTAGCCCATTGGCACATTTTAGGGGGGTGCCGCAAAAGATTAGTTGAAAAAATTTTTTCCCCATGTTACTTGTGACCACTCTAATATGCCAATAACGTTTACTATTCAATGAATATTCTCCTGACCATACTTAATGTCAGGAGACAATTGACAATTTTACAGTTTATTACTGCAAAATAAGAAATTATACAGTTTATTACTATAAAATGAGCTGTATTATACTGTAAAAACAACATTTTATTTTTGTAGTGTATTTGCAAAACTTTGTCTGCAAAACACATAGTTGAAGCACTAAGTTCAGAGTAACACTAAGTTATTAGCAGTTTGTAGTAACGTTCTAGGAAAGATGTAAAAAATGCACTGTGCGCTCAAACTATTGTCCTGTTTTATATTTCCAAAATATTGAGTTTACAAATTCATACCTTTTTAAATGTTTCTCACTCTAAACTAGAACGCTATTAATTACGCACATGAGAAGTAGGAACTATATTTGATGTTAAGATAGAGTCATTTTTAAGAGTTTATTTTTACTTAAAAGAACTCTCATTCACATTGAAGACTAAGCATCATAATGTAGAATGATTTTTGGTAGGAAAAAAGACCTTAAATAACAACGAAAATGTAAAGTTTTTTTATTGAACTAATATTGGATATATTTTTTAATTAACAAAAAAAATTCATTTTCAGTAACAATACTCAGATTGCCGCAAAGTGAGATTTCAGTAGTTAGTCATATTTTACGTTGAAGCTGAACGGCATCAAAGAAATTTCAGTGTATTTTATAGATATTTAGAATTTTTCATAGTCTGCACTATAAAAGCGCCAATTTAAGTGATCATAATGCAAAAAAGTGCATTATTTTACTGTAATAATTTAAACTGTATCATAATATTTACAGTTATTTTTGAAAAGTAATTTAACCAACGGACTTTATTCGATATTCATTGCGGTTTGTTGTCCTTAATAAAGCGTGAAACTTTTGCCAAAATATTACTATTTTTTTCTGAGTAAATAATGTCTTCTACTTTTCTCTCATTCCAAAAAACACACATACAAATATTTATTTGGCGAAGTTTTTGCTTTAGTAAAGTTTGCAAAAGATTCATATTTTTCATCGATCAAAAAAAAATTCGAGTTTTCTTAATAAAATATTCTCGGAAATATGTTTTGCAATGCTTTTATACACCGTTTTTAAACTTAAAAACTTCTGAAGAGTTGTTATAAATTAATAAATGTATTTTTTTAGATATTCAAATTTTACTGTACACGAATGACAATAGCCCATTTTTTAAAGAAGCAAAGAGGGTTTTTTTTAATACTTGAACCAATAAAATAACTCAGGTAAATTACATTTTAGAAACATTTAATATCTTATGACAACATACCTTTAGAAGAAAAATCAATAATATGTATGTTTCCTTCAAATCTTTGATACCAGAAAAATTGATACCCGATCAAAAACCAGAACTTTGGAATTCTCAAGGTTATATAAAAGGGACCATCTACACATATTTACGTGACACATTGAACTTTATCTGAATTAATATAATATTTGGTAGCAAAAAATCACCAACATCTAAGTTTTTAAATGCAAAGAAAAAGAATGAATTTGATGAAATATAGTTTTTTGAAATCCATACATACTTTAGCATACCTGTAAATAAACTGCATATTACGTAGCAAAGTTAAATCTAAAGTTACGTGTATTTAAGTTACTTGAATTAAGATTAACTTACTTAAAGTAAAGTTAAATTCTTACATACTTTAGCTTACAAGTAAATAAACTGCATATTAAGTAGCAAAGTTAAATCTAAAGTTACGTGTATTTAAGTTACTTGAATTAAGATTAACTTACTTAAAGTAAAGTTAAATTCTTACATACTTTAGCTTACAAGTAAATAAACTGCATATTAAGTAGCAAAGTAAAATCTAAAGTTACTTGTATTTGTTTGTAGTTCAGAATAATTTCGCGTAAATTGTAATGCGTACAGGCAATGGTAAAATGGAGATCCAAAGGACTTGGATCCAAAGGTTATTACTAAACATGCTTTGGATATAACTACGTAATTGTTCTATTCTCCGCCAAGGATTTCTTTAAACTGTACCCAAGATTGAAATCTCATAAACAAACTAATATTTGTTTTACAGACAACCATATCAAGGCATTATTTTCTTCTTCCATAAACACTTTCTCTGTTGAAATTTCAGAAACTTCTACCACTGAAGTATTTCGTATTATATATTTTATTCATCATCAACAACAAGAATCTTCAAATTTTAAATAGTAGAAAAAACTATTAATTTTTGAAAAATATAGTTGCAGATTATCAGAATTATTGATTCTGCATAAAGCAATCGCTATGAAATGTATTTAAAACATTATAATGAAAAATTCAACTTGTACAATGGGGACTCGCAAAATTATTCCAGACTTTGCATAAGTCAACAATTGTACATTCATTAGAATTCTCCTATGTAACACATTATTAATTTATGGTAAAAATTAAGTTTCAATTGCCTGGAAAATGATTTTTAAGAGTTTTTGTAGATACATTTGCATTGTTTTTAAATTAAAATACTTAACATAGGGCAAATATGTTGTCTTCAAAAAATTTTAACTTTTAAAAGCACAAACATGAAATGATTTGGAGCCGACGACAATAGAGAAAGACCTGCTGTAAGGAGATCGATCTCGGAATTTGGAAAGTAGGCTCGATTATTTCTAGAAGAATATCCTGTAATTATATGTTGAAGCACAACTGTTTATCCGGTGAAATTGTATTGTTGTGTGGAGTCAACTCGTTTTCCTTTGTTCTGAGCAAGTATGTTGTAATTGTTGGCGCTTCTGTACTGTGCTATAAAATGTGATAGATTGCATAAGAATACAACTGTAGAATAATGTAGAGATGTTAAGTATTGTGAAAAATAAATCTTGTTGCCAAATCAATTAGAATAATCAATGTATTATAATGAAAAAAATATAGTTGAAAATGTTTATTATGAATTAGTAGAATAAACACAAGTGTTAACACTATTTTCATTTCATGTGTGTTAATGTGTAACTGTCTATGAATTTCATAAAATTGACAATAATGTATTTTAAAAATAATTTCTATTTTAAATATGGTATTTGCATTTTTATTCAACGTTTTCATTCGTGTGTAAACATAAAAAAGCAATAAAATACGAAAATAATAACACATGTGGTTGAATTATTTTGTTGATATTCCTCCGCTAAAAAAAGCTCTTTAGTAAAAGTGCAAGTAGCCTCTACGTTTTCACGTAAATATCAACGTAATTCTATTTCAAATTCCTTTCCCCTATCCTCTGTCATCCCTATCTTCTACGGCCACTCTGTCCGTCTCCCTCCTTTAGTTTATAAATTCATATCAATGAATTTATATAAAGAACAATAAAAATTATTCATAGAACAATAAAGTTGGCGACTAATTTTAGCGATAAAAATGCTCAGTTGATTTTTTTTCTTTTTTTTTTTTTTTTTTGTCATTAAAATTCGAAACGTTAGGCTATTTCTTTTCGGTTCTAGGATAATATTTTTTGCATACTGCCCATTCCAATTATATGCTGCAGGGTTGGCAAAATGGTTAGAGGTTATTAGTTATGATGTTAGTAAAATTAATTATTTTTGAATCGGGCGAAGGTGAAAGACCTAATTCTACAATCTAATGTTATTAAATCCACTTAGGCCATTAGATAAGAAACACATACACTTTCAACTCGCTGAGAACAGTAAAAATAAAAAAGTGTGCTCTCAGATTTCAGCAGGTAATTATATTTCGGATAAAGATTAGAATGCTGAATCACGTAAATGAAAAAAATGGTAGGGGATAAAGGGGCTAAAAGTTCCGCTAGTAAGTTGTTCCTTTTGAAACTGCTCAGCGTAAAAAAAATATAAATGTATTTTGTCAATTCGACGTGAAATAGGATGTTACAGCGCACAAATGCCAGTCATTTTAGCCAAACCAGTGGCCCCCGGTATATCAAAAGCCGAACCCATGCATCATTGATCTACGAAAGTAAATATTTCTGTTTTTGGTCTTTTGCCCGAAATCTTATAGTTAGTGTTCAGCTTTTTGGTATTTTTGTGTGAAGATATATTGTGCACCCTAATATCATGCGATGAAACCATTTATATTTCGTTACCTAACCTATTATTTGATTCTTTAAAGACATGTGCTTTTGCGGCTAGTTGTTCCCTTCCTGGGGGCAAGTTATTCCGTGGAACAACTTGCCCCAGAAAAAAATAGTAACTAGCCCGAATTAATGTACTGCTCCTATTCATCTTCACTAGTGACGCAGTAACTAAACACACATATAAATAAATATTGTATGAAAAGGTATGTTTCTGTGAAAGACTGAAAGTGATAAGGTAAACATTCCCCAAAAATTAATCCAGAAATATTCCGTCTATCTCCAATAGATAGGTATTAAATGTGAAATTTTTGAAGAGATAGCAAACTATGTAAGATATCGAAATACATTTCATATTTGGGTATGCAAATCATATTTTCGAAAGATCGTATTTGAAATTCTAGATGGTTCCGCTTATAACTGAAGATTGAACCAATTATCTTAGCTTATTAGCTGCTGAAGCTATTAACTATTATATGTAGTTGCAGTATACTTACCGTATATTACCATATTAATGTATTATTATTTTCTATTTATAAGCTGATAATTATTATATATATTTGTGGTTTAAGACAAGACATTGAATCTTTACATACAAATTACTAATGTTAGAGAGCAAAAACAAGGAGAAAAAATCCGGTATGGACCCCACACTATTGCCTTTTACGTGTAAATTTCTTAGTAGTTGCCTTAAGTGTTAAAAAAAAAGTGCTTGGAGTGATCAAGGTAACAATTCAAATATTTACTCCCCTAATCTGCCACGAAATAATGCAAAAAATATTTTACAATGGTTAATTTTCTAAGTATTGCTGATTTTAATATCATTCAGTGAATTTTTCGCAAAATATCACCAACTTGGCGATATGTTACGTCAAACACTTGGCGACCAAAAGCTTGGCGACATATCGCCAAGTGGTCGCGCCAATTCATATCGCTTGAGTCTGCATTAAAATTAACACTGATTTACTCCAAAAAAGGGGTAAAAAACCCCTTGGGAACATTCGAATGCAACCACAAGGGGAGGTGCATAACAAGACCATCTTCAGAGCCTACATACCAAGCTAGACGCTTCTACGGCAGATAGTTTTTGAGTTATACGACACACATACATACGCACATACATCCGCACATACGTATATGCAGACGTCACGAGAAAACTCGTCGTAATTAACTCGGGGGTGGTTAAAAAGGATTTTTCGGATGCTTATATGGTGGTAGGTACATATGCAAGTGCTGACAGGTCAAAAAAACTACTGAACATTCATTCGCAGGTGAGCAAAATCAAAATTTAGACTCAAATTTGAGTGATTTTTTTTTCGCTATCACAATACTTCCTTTACTACGTAAAAGGAAGTAAAAAGTAGTAGTAAGAAAGAGAAAAACTACTGATTATTTGAACGATATTGTTGTAGTTATTAAGTTAATTCTCTCTTATATCATTTTTTTTTCTTCAGAAATTATACTTTTAATGGGTTGTTCGTCTCGCAACACCATTAAATTCGTAATCAATCGTCTTGTTAATCTTGGAAAAATTTGCCCCACTCACGGAACAACTTGTCCCAAGAAAATAAGAATTGTCCTAAGTCAGGGCTAGCTGTTTCTTTTTGACTTTACGAACTATAAAATTAATTATTAAAAAATCTTACGAAATACAATTCAAAAAATCTGGTAAGGACCCCACACTACTTACTTTAACGTGTAAATATCTGAGTAGATGTCTTAAGTGTTAAAATAGTGCTTGGAGTGAGCAAGATAATAATTCAAACATTTACACCCTAATTTGCCATGAAAAAATGCAAAAAAATGATTTACAATGATTAATTTTCCAAATATCGCCGATTTTAACATCATTTCAGTTGGTTGCATTCGCATGTTCCCTTGGGAACATGCGAATGCAACCACAAGGGGAGGTGTACAACTAGACCCTACTTGGAGCCTACATACCAAGCTAGAAGTTTCTACGGCATATAGTTTTTGAGTTATACGACATACATACGCACATATATACGTATATACAGACGGCACGAGAAAACTCGTCCTAATTAACTCGGGGGTGATTGAAAAGGATGTTTCGACTGGTTATGTGTTGGTAGGTACATATGTACGTGCTGACAAGTCGAAAAAACTATCCAACATTCATTCGGAGGTGAACAAAATCGAAATCTAGACCCAAATTTGATTGAATTTTTTTTTCGCGATCACAATACTTCCTTTACTACGTAAAAGGAAGCAAAAACAGTCTTTGAATGATCAAGACACATAATACTAGGTTTTAACCTCGGAATATTAATTTTAGAACCAAGTTTTCAGAACAAATTTTACGCTGGATTAAAAAAACGGAACTTTTATCCCCGCTCTCCCCTACTTATATGTTAGCCGGACGAGAGCGGAAAATCAAAAATTTCCAATATCGCCAAGCAAAGCGAATGACAAACAGTCAACGCTGAAGTCAGACCAAGTCCAAACAAAAGAAATTTGACGGAATTCTACTTTATTTGTCGATATTTTGCTTACTCCCGGCTAACGGATAAGTACCGTTATTTTTTATGTTTTTGAAACGAGCCATTAAACAGACTAAAAGTAATATTAAAATGAGAAAAAATCATCTAAATAATTAAGCCACTAAACAAACTATACATAATTTGTCTAGTTCAAAACAAAAACCATTGACAAGCATGAAACGTTT
This sequence comes from Uloborus plumipes, assembly GCA_038373865.1. Lineage (NCBI taxonomy): Eukaryota > Metazoa > Arthropoda > Arachnida > Araneae > Uloboridae > Uloborus > Uloborus plumipes. Next base: position 1,541 of record JAXGGA010004162.1, on the reverse strand, counting down.
TAGTCCAAGAGCCAGTGGCCGGCAGACTTACGGTATTTTAGCAAGCTTCATTTTTTCATCAGACAATGTCCCATGGCTGCTGTTTACGGAATGGGCACTCGTTAAGCTCAAAGCGGGTTCCTATTAGGGCGGCGGGGTGCGAAAGGTGCCAAAAAAAGACGAAAATTTACGTCATTTTAGCAAAGCTGATTTTTTGATATGTTGAAGTAGTCGATTGGTACTATTGAAAAATCAGGTATGCCCCGCAGTATACGGTACATTTTTTAACCCCGCGACGGCGGCCACTTTCCGTGGTCTGCCGAGATGTTGGAACCGTGACAGCTGTCAGCCGTGATGGATATTGGCTTAGAATACCTTGATTAACATATTAACAACATATATGAATTAACAACATATATGAGTTTTGCTAAAATACCGCAAAATGTCAATCCCCCCCCCCTTTTTTTTTCACGGTCGTCTGCCACCACTTTGAAATCCGCCTGCACGTCTGCCATTGTGATTTTTCAATAGTACCAATCGACTATTTCAACATATCAAAAAATCAGCTTTGCCAAAATGACGTAAATTTTCAACTTTTTTTGGCACCTTTCTGGACATCTGCCACCACTTTGGAACCCACCTGGACGTCTGCCATTGTGATTTTTCAATAGTACCAATCGACTACTTCAATATATCAAAATATCAGCTTTGCTAAAATGACGTAAATTTTCGTCTTTTTTTGGCACCTTTCTGGACGTCTGCCACCAATTTGGAACCCTCCTGGACGTCTGCCATTGTGATTTTTCAATAGTACCAATCGACTACTTCAACATATCAAAAAATCAGCTTTGCTAAAATGACGTAAATTTTCGTCTTTTTTTGGCACCTTTCTGGACGTCTGCCACCACTTTGGAACCCTCCTGGACGTCTGTCATTGTGATTTTTCAATAGTACTAATCGACTACTTCAACATATCAAAAAATCAGCTTTGCTAAAATGACGTAAGTTTTACTTTTTTGGCACCTTTCTGGACGTCTGCCACCACTTTGGAGCCCTCCTGGACGTCTGCCATTGTGATTTTTCAATAGTACCAATCGACTACTTCAACATATCAAAAAATCAGCTTTGCTAAAATGACGTAAATTTTCGTCTTTTTTTGGCACCTTTCGCGCCCCGCCGCCCTAATAGGAACCCGCTTTGAGCTTAACGAGTGCCCATTCCGTAAACAGCAGCCATGGGACATTGTCTGATGAAAAAATGAAGCTTGCTAAAATACCGTAAGTCTGCCGGCCACTGGCTCTTGGACTATTTCATTAAAAGGTAAATTAAAATATGAGGCATAAAAATAAACCAACTATTCAAATAATGGAATTCCTTTTAACTGATTTTTAATATTCCACGTTATGATATTGTGCTTTATTAGTAAAAGGTATCGCATTATCTACCATTCGAAGAAAGAATGGAATGACAGAAATTAAATCCTGAATTTAAGAATTCATTTCTCAATAATGGAATTAAATCCCTATAATAAGACTTTCGTCTGATCGGGTTTTTGACCTATG